>OZ005741.1:188869758-188979758 GCA_963930735.1 Dioctria linearis | reverse complement strand
ACTGTTGACTACTTTGTATTAAGATCACCTCAAATTTTCGTATGGTGTGACTCTGAAACCGCGTTAGAATGGTTAACTAAAAACCCAAGCAATTCGCACACCTTTGTGGAAAACAGATTAGGCAAAATACAGGGCATGTTTAATGCAAATATATGGAGATACATATCCTCACAAGAAAATCCTGTGGAGACTCCGCCAAGAGGTACCACTTCAAACAAACTAGCGTCGCATAAGCTGTGGTGGAAGAGTCCACTATAACTCGGTCTACAACCAAAAGCATATATTTCAAACATACTAAAACCACTGACATATGAAGAAGCAAGAAAAGAAGTAACGGTCTTACAAGCACTGGCTTCGTCCCAAAATAGCGTCACCTGCTCAACATACACTCGACAATTATTGTTTCCGATTTATCAACAACTGTAGATTATTGACTATACAGAGGAAATTTAGCTATCTATCATCCGAAGAGTTAGTGGAATCAAAGAAGTACATAAGGAAAATTACACAACTGAAACAATGTTATGATGAAATAACCACCTTAAGAAAACGGCGACAGCTGAAGAAAGCTAGCAAGCTTCTTCCTGGACAAAGATGGTATTTCACGGGTTGGAGGAAGACTGGGAAAATCTGATCTCTCAATAGATATTAAGCATCAAACACACTAAGTCACCAATCTTATCATTGATTACGCTCACCAACAAACCTTACATGGAGACACGAACCTTACACTGAACTACATTAGAATGACATTTTGGATAATTGATTGTAAACGGGTCGGTCGTAAAAGAAAGAATTCACAAGTGTGTAATATGCAAAGCAGATCGTCAATCCAGACCACTTTTTGTTAGGACGACCTCTTATAGCACCACCTGAACCGGATATTCAATGTAAGCATGTGCACCAAAGATAGAAAATAGTTAGAAGATAATATTAAGATATATGGAGAAGGTGGTCACAAAAATATTAACTCTCTTGCAACAGTGGGCAAAATGAAAAACAGAACACAAGGCTCCATCCAAAGAAGACAATCTACCACCACAAAAATGGTCATTGGGTCGAATTCTAGAACTGAACTGTGGAGAGGATAGAACTGAACTGTGGAGAGGATAGAACAGTTGGAGAAGTGTCAGTGAAATGCAGAATTGGCGTAAGAAAACGCCCAGTTTATAAAATCATTCCATTCCCTATTAACGAGCCAAAGGATAAGGATTCCTTCTCATGTTGCCACAAATATGAGAAGCCTGCGGTCAAAGAAAAAAAATCACAAGAACAGGACTTACAGTAGTTCAGTCCGACCTGATTATTTTCACCAAATCAGTCCAGCCATGGAACATAATCCAACCTTAACTACACCGAAAAAGTGGGAGTGTAGCACCCTGCAAATGGGCAACAAAAATCCTGAATTTTGCCTTATTATTATTTTATTTGTTAGCTGTGGTCTTCGGTCAAAAGACTACGACATACTTTAACCGAAAGCTGCACTATTTATTGAAGACTTAGGAAACGTTCAAATTAACCGAGGCAATCTCGGCCTTCAAGTAACATTACCAGTAGAAGAGATAATAAGAGATCAATAACATATTGATATTACCTGGGCCCAGCCAGAAGTGATCACCACCTACATAAGTCCTAAAGGCTATTATGAAGATCCAGGACAAATACGATCATTGGATCAATGCCTTTCATAATCCAGGGCACTTGTTGAACTTTATTTCTCTTCACGACATAAATTCGGAATTCATAATATATCTCAAGTGACTGGATCAAATTTTATAATATTAGCCATACCCCAAGATAGCTTGGACATGAAGACAGACAACAACACCATAATATTTTACGGTTACCTCAGCATTTTCGAGAGGGCCGTATACGAGTTAATACACGTGCCACCTACTGTTACCATCATAGATAGCAATGCTTTTGCTTTTGCTGACTTTGATATAACTACATTTGCTATCAACAGACATCTTTCACATTGGAGGAACAAGAACTAAAGGCTTGTTCGAGCAGACAAGGTAAAGTTTATCTTTGCACTCCAACAATACAACACGGCATTGAAGAAGGTCTTTCCTGTGTGCTAGATGAAACTTATGATGGTCATCTTTATCTTTATTAAAAAAAAAATTGTACACAAGATATTTATCTTATACAGTACTTTCTTATAAATTAATAAACCAAAAAAATTAATTTTGAAATTAATTATTATTGAACTTATACTACTTGCAGACTAAATAAATCAATTTAATTCAATTCAATTTAATTCAATTTCAAAGAATAAATCATAAAACCAAAGATAGAAGAAAAGAAAAACAAAAAGAGAAAAGAAAATTTAGCAAACGAAAACAGCGAATTATTAAAATATAAAAAAAAAACTGAAAGGAATAATAAAAGACTAAAGATTATGTGACCGGAGTAACCTTCTAAAAGCATGTATGCTTTCCGCCCCCTGGATATGTGTGGGTAAATTATTCCAAAGACGAATTAACTGAACAAGGAAAGAACCCTCCATGAGTCGTTTAGAGAATCTGGGAATAAGAATTTTTCGGTGTCTTGGTGAACGCAGAAATTGTAAGCGATCATAAAGATATCTAGGTTTGCGAGACGTAATAAGGCCGAAGAGGAGTATATCTGCACACAACCACAACATCCGCAGACCAGAATAAATTTTCCTCAATTGTGCGCTCATATAATCTGTGCACTTTAAATTTGGATTTATTATAACTCCGAGGCTCTTAACTTTATCTACATACGGAAGGGTAACAGAGTCGATACAAACTGGTGGAAGCTGCTCGGGGTCATAGCCTGGATTATGTACTGGGAACGCAGGGTTTAGCCTTATATAATTATCATGAGCCCACTAACATAGGTTTACTAGATCCTCGTTAATGCACCCCAAACAGTTCTCCATAAGGCCGATAGAACTACTATGGTAAATCTGCACGTCATCTGTATACAAGTGAACCTTACCAAATTGGATTTTCTGTGGCAGATCATTTATAAATAGAGAGAACA
The DNA here is from genome assembly GCA_963930735.1 of Dioctria linearis. NCBI lineage: Eukaryota > Metazoa > Arthropoda > Insecta > Diptera > Asilidae > Dioctria > Dioctria linearis. Next base: position 188,976,743 of record OZ005741.1, on the reverse strand, counting down.
GAAGTGGTCCAAGAATAGAACCTTGTGGAACACCTCGACGCAGTGATAATAGACCAGAAAACTCGCCATCCACTTTTAATCGTTGCTTTCGATTTGACAGCAATCTCATCACAAGCCTACAGGCTGAACTAGAAAAATTGAAAATATTTTTTTTTTGTTTAGATATAAGCTTAAAATGGTTTACGCTATCGAAGGCCTTGGAAAAGTCCAGCAATATCACTATCGTAAACTCGTCGTTGTCAAGTGGCGCACGGAAATCGGAGGTAACGCATATTAAAGCAGTTTCGCAACTGTAGAGGGAGCGAAAGCCCGAATGCCAGGGCGATATCATACGATTTTCCTCTAACAAAGAGTTCAATTGCCAGTACATGAGCTTTTCAAGTGCTTTTGCCAGAAAGCATAACACACTTATCGGGCGGTAATCAGAAACAGTGGTAGGTGATTTATTTTTGGCAATTGGGATGACAGTGGCCACTTTCCACGAGGAGGGAAACGTAGATTTTGTAAGGCATGCATTGAATAGGAGCAGGATGGCATTTTGGATGCTAGGAAAAATACTTTTAAGAAAACGTCGAGGTAAGCCGTCTGGTCCAACAGCATCGGACTTTATAGAAAAATGGCCATGGAATATTCATCAGAATCAACGCACCTGAAAGAAAATGAGTTTGGTAACTCTGGTGGCGTAGAGTTTACTAATGAGTGTGCCAAAGTTTCAACTGTGGTCCTGCCGATGATTGTGGCTTCTCAGAAACTACGCTAGTAATAAAATATTGATTTGGCTCATCAGGATGAAGATTGCAGCAAGCCTTCTCATTATTGCATAGCCCGTACTTTTTTAAGTTACTCCACAGAAGCCTTGGGCCCAAGTTAATATCAAGTCTGGACAGAAAGTATTCGCATAAATAAAGTAAAAATACTCCCTCTCCTATATCAGAGAGTGAATTTCTCTGGAGATCCATGGATTACTGGTGGATCTAAAGTATTTAGTACTAACAGGTGCATATTTATCTAAAATGTAGTTCATAAAACCTTCAAAGATAGATAGACGATCATCAATTGGAGCAGATAAACGTGCAAATTCATGCATTCATCCGAAAAACTACCATGATCAATATTGTTGTAATTTCTGTGTGAGAACAAGCTATTTGTGACACAGAAATCCATTTTGTAAGTTAAAAATAATATGTCGTGATGCTAGGTGGGTCAATTTGAGAGAAAAATTCTACATTGTTTGCATCTGTCGTAAGGTATAGATCTAGCAATGAAGGAGGTGAAGACTCCTCATAAAATGCACAAAACAAAGCATAGCAGAACTGCCTCGCAAGATATTAACATTAAAGTCACCTCCAAGAATTATTTTATTATAACGTCGCGAAAGTATGGAGCAAGATTCCTCAAATTCTCTCATATTATTGCAATCGAAACTGTTTGGACGGCAATAAGAGGCTGCAAGCGCACATTTCTCTGCCCCAGTATCAACCTCAATACACATGAACTCCAAATTATGAGTGCTCACGATTTTAGTTTTAAAGCAGTCTTTTACATATATTGCAGCGCCACCACCAATTCGTCCCTCACGATCGCTACGAAAGAGTTTATATCCAGAGATAGATACCAAGCTAGAAGGGGTGGAGACATTCAACCAAGACTCACTAATAAGAATCGCATGAGCACCCGAGTCAACAAAAATTTCACGCATTTCATCCATCTTATTTCTAACACTCCTGGTGTTGAACAAACATATATTAAAGCCAGCAGCTTGTTTACTGCAGATTTTAATTAGGGTCATCCGAAGACAGTTTGTAACCTCCGTCATACAACTTTGAATGGAACTATATGGAAGGCTCTAATCAAGAGCAACACCTGGCTGTACATGACTAACAAGGCCAGGGTCGCTGCAATAGCAAGGGCTCAAGGCGGGAGTTATTATTAAACGTAACCGGCATTATCCATATCAATAACGACTGCTACATAAAAACCAAGGAAGTGACAGTGAAACCAGCTCTAGATAAAACCAGGAACATCATCACAAGCTACATGAAGGAGTTTCTTCACAAATCAATCAACCTGCATTTTGACAAACCACCATTATTGCTTCAAACCGGAACTCTAATGAAACCCTACGAACAAATACTCAACCACAGTATAAAATCAGAAATATCTTCAGACATCCTCCAGAAGACTAAAGTTTTACACTCAACTGACGCAAGAAGATTCTCATTATCCTGGCTATACTCTGTTCTCAACGTGTATCAAGACAACTGTTCTTCGATCTTGCCTCAAATCTGAAAGAAGTACCAAGGACCATGCGATACAATCGTCCCCACACAGCTCAATTCAACAACGTTTTGACCGAGTTTTAGCATCTGGCGGCCCCAGCATGTTCAGAACTGAACAGCTTTTTTATTTCGTAGCGAAATCATATTCGTTCTATAAAGAATTGATTTTCATAACAAAATTATTTCACAGCTCACCAAATCGACACATAGTTTCCCAGCAGGCAACAAATGCAGGATTTGTAATTTATAAAAGCAATTATCGTCGGATCAGTAATAATATTCGAATTTGTCGTGTTAACATTAAATTAGTATTTAGCATGAATACATGTCCAATAATTGTAAATAAATTTTATGTTAGCAATAATTTAGTATTTAAGTCATATGAGAATATTAATACGTAGAGTGTTTTATTACTTCAGACTCAAATTAAATCTGAGTTACCTCCAGATCCAATACACAACCCTTAACGATTGCTTTCGATTTATTTTTGGTTTGAGGGGAGGGATATGATCGAACCTCTTGCCATTCAAGTGTAAATTATTCGAATGTTTTATGAATTCGTTTTTCTAAATGGAAAGGAGATCATTTTCTGTTCAATTTTCTAAAATTTTGTTGACCGGAGTCCGGATTACCCACTGACTTATAACAATGGACTGAGCGATTTGCTATTTCATGTGGCACAAAAAATATTGTGTTTCTGTATATCACCGTTAGAGCACCCTTTAAAACGATTACATAAAAAACATGTAAAACTCAGCCAATCAGATGAAATTTTACACCCGTTAATCGAATTTGATTAAAATAATATTTTTTCTTGTGCCCAAGCGATATTTTAATCGATTATAAGGAATTAAACTCATTCCGACTTTAATTTTCAAAAGTTATTCGTAACTGAATCCTGCTTATGGGCAAGAGAGACGGAGCATGGTAAACACTATATTTACCTTATTCCTTCTGCAGTGATTGCATCTGTAGCCAACATAAAGACATCAAATGGCATAAGCAAACGTTCCAGAATGCAATATTTTGTGTTGGTAGCTCCAACTCTGCCATAAGGCGAAAGAGAGAACTATAAAACTTGTGCCATGCTTTCCTATAGGAAAATGACAATACGCTCAGTCCATTGTTATAAGTCAGTGGGATTACCTTACTGACCAGATTCACGTTCTGCTGTAGCCGAAAATTGGGGCCACTTACTTTTTTCATCAGTTCGAGCTGAGTGCTGTTAGAGTAAGCAATAGAAATTAAATTTAAATTAAATTTTATAGGACAGGCTAGCACTCAAACATATAGAGTTCTGTTTCATTGCTTGGGAGAAGCATTTCTCGAGGATTTTGTCTGTACGCATTATTCTGATAATCTTCACACTAAAGATTGCCCGAACAAAGTGCACAAGCTGCAATGGTGTCCACGATTCCACTGACCATAAATACCCAAGTATAAACAGTTACATTAACATGATAGAAAAAATGCAACCAAGTAGATGTCGTAAGCCAAGGGCAAGTGTAAGCATACCAGAGCAGAAGCTCATAAATTTCCCGATTATATAAAAAAGAAGTACAGAGCTTAGAGATAACTAACTCTTGTAGAAATAATGCTACTTGCTACTTTATACAGGATTAACAGGAAAGTAAAAAGTATCAAAAGTAATTTGGTTGCCCAAACACTTCGACGTGATAACTTCAAAATTGCAAAGTACGCAATAAAAAACACTTTCCAGTTCCAAGATACGCATCACAGACGAGTACCAAAATCTATCGCGTGAAACAGGGTCTTGTAAAGAGCTACTACTTCCACTCTTTGTTACTCGACAGATTAAGGAAACAGTAAATAAAGTAAGCTCTCTAAATTTCATCGTTCAGGGAGACTAAGAACTCTTTCAATTTGAATCATTTTGTAAGTAGCTGCTACGAGCCGTTTGAAAACTACTGTCTCCGTGCTATGTGTCTCGAAACGTTTGAGAAAAATCAATTAAATTAAGTTAGTAATGTGCACGCTTTAGAATTGCAAGCATTCAATTTGAGCACGAAGATAAAAATAGATCTTAAAATCAATAGAAGTGTGAAACTAATGCTTTAATATCTCTTAAATGGAATAAATCTTTATGCTGAGCAGTATTTCTGCATTAAAAATAATTTACCCAAATATTCATTTAATTCTGTTTTATGAACGAACATTTTCCCACGTAAATTTCACAATTCGCGAGAATAACTTAAAAAACTGCTTCGCTTATATGCGAGAGCACACAGAAGTGTGAAGGGATTCGTCTTCCGAGTTTTGTGTTTCTGGATTTTAAATGGATTACACCCCATTTCTTTCCTGAATTTCATTCGTTTTAGTAGAACGTCTTCATAAAATCATTGAACCGTTCATCCAGGATTAGGGAGATTATTCTTGCTTGGATTTATGTTTACGCTACGGAGGAAATATGTCGTTGTTCTGCTGCTCTATATAAACACTTTGATTCTTTCAAAAAGTTACAGTAGCCTTATCGTAAGCAATATAATGGTGGAAGGTCCTGGGACAATCAGATTGAGATCAAGAGCCCCTTTAACGTACCCTTGAATTCCCATCTTAAGTGGTATCTCTTTTGTTAAGGCCACTTGTAAGGCGCTTGAGGATTGAGATCGAAATGACGAGATTCCGGACATTAATCTATATAAGATGAATACTTTGTTTCAGCAATAGCCCAGCTCAGTACAAAAATAGGATAAACCTCGAGAATATCGAGATTAGCTGATAATAGAAAGCAGCACAAAAATGAAAACTTTTGAAAACAGTATTAAACTTTACTGAGTGAACAATGAAAAGAAAATAGTTTTTCGTGAATATTTTTTTTATATATCAGTGATGCGGATATACATACTTTTATGTGTTTGAAAACAAATTTGAAACATCGGGCATGTACATACCCACCCAGGAAGGCTAAAGCTACCGAAATATCCAAATAGAAATTAATGTGGTAGGTAATATTGGAAATAATTATATTATCGTGTATGTAAGGATACTTAAAAATTTAAGTTTGCTTTCCTTTAGGTATGCTTTTATATTACTATCGCTATGAAAGTCGGTCAAAAGGCGGGCATTTAATAATATTCTGGCAAATCACTCTTTACTGCTCTTAGTGTCCATTCTGAGGGTAACTCAACACGCTCTGTATCCTGATCTACAATGTAAGCAACAGTATCTGCTACTACCTATAAGATACCAAAAGAACAAAAGGAAAAACTACATGAAAACGAAAGACAAGGACCTAAACTTTACATAATAAACTTGGAAGCTCCAAAAAACTAAATAATTTCACAAAAACAAACACAGTTATTCATTTTTTCTGATTCCATAATAGATGACACTTACGTGGGGTAAGTGACGAAAGAAGTGTTATTCCGAAATTATGAATCATGGGAAGACTTCTGGAATAAGGAAGCGAAATATCATGTCAAAGACCTTTGTTGTGAGGGGATCTCGGCTCTTAGATGAAGGGGTGGAAAATCAACAAGATTTAACTTATTTTAACTTGCTAATGTCAAATAGAAATAAACGTCAGATTGGTTTTTTTGTGTTTTTAATTAAAAACATAAAGTTATTCAGTTATTTGGTTTAATTGAATTTTATGTGGTTTAGTCTTGGACTTAAGTTAATAATTGTGTAAGCTTTTTAATAATGAATTGTGCTATGCCGTGCTCCAATAATCGCCGAAATAGTGCTGGAAGGGGGTTTTTGAGGAAAGTTCTAGTCATGAAATTAAACTAAAAAGCTTATATTCTGGAAATGGAATGAAATGGAAAAGAAGTGAAAAGAAGGATAGGAAATCAAAAACATCAAGATAAGAGTTCAAAATATTTCTTTGTTTACATTTTTATGCTCTCAATTTTTTTGTTCTCTAATCCAGGATTCATAAACATTCGTTTCACAGACCGCGGAAAATGTATATACGGATGGTATATGTAGTTTGGAAGAGACAGAAATCTATATCTCTCAGTACCAAAGTTACCTTAATAACAAGTTAGGACACAGAAGAGTTTTCAGATTGTTTTACACTAAAAATGCACACGACAAGAAAAGGAAGAAAGAAATAAAAAAAAATAAAAAAATAAAACTCTCTTTAAAACTTGTATGAATAAAAATAAAAAATGTGAAGGCGCAAATTGCATGCAACGAAACGGAATAGCAAATGTTTCACTTTCGTAAATAAATGAGAAGGGGCGGATTTTTCACGTTTTACTCTCATAAAAAGTTCCGCGCTTTTGTGAAAACCGGTTTTCTCTCAAATTTTGTGAGAAATATCCAATGTTTTTTATAGTATAACCAATGTTTATAAGTGTAATGTCTATTCAATTTGAACAGCAGGTGTTTCAGTTTACATTCGTTTTGCTCTGAAGAGATTAAGTGGGAGAAATTCATGCTAGATTCTCTGATATTTTCGGGAAAAATAAGAATTTCATTTGAGAGCAATTTTATATCTCCTTTCAGTACTTTGGCCAAAGCGAAATTTATCTTTTTCTCGAAGTATTAATGGAATGCTGAAGGTAGTGTGACCCGATGTAAAAAAAATCATTATTCTGAGTTTTTACTTTGTGATATTGTTATTGTGATATTTCATATTTTTTATAAAAACAATATGAATAAAATGACGTCTATGTGGATTTGTGTAGCTGGTGGTTACGATGTAGTTGGCTTAAGTGCAAAAATGATTAAGACAACGAAGGGCGAGCAAAGGTATTCATATATATACAGTAATAGTGGACGACGATTGTTAAAAATAAAGTCGCATTCAAGTAAGCCGACATATAAATCAAAGACTTTGTCTACCGTGGCTTATAATTAAAATATAATCATACATTTGTTATCCTACATAAAGAAAAATTATACCGTAAACCCCTCATTTTTAGAGTTCAGTACCCAACAACGGGAACCCTATTACTGAGACCTCGTTTTCCGTCCGTCACCAGGTTGAATCTCATGAACCGTAATAGGTAGACAGTTGAAATTTTCAGAGAGTGTGTTTTTCTATTGGCCATGTCACAACAAATATTAAAAATAAAATAAAATTGAAAATTAAACTGGGTCCCCATACAAGAAACGTGATTTTTTCGACGTTTTTTCATTCTTATTAGTATCTGTCTGTCACCGGGCTGTATCTCATTAACCGTAACACGTAGACAGTTACAACAAAGTGTGTTCTTTCTATTGCGGCTATAACAACAAATAATAAAAATAAAATAAAATTATAAATTAAAGAGGGCCCCCATACAAGAAACGTTTTTTTCCTCGTTTTATTCTCATTCATTATTATTATCATAAGTAGGCATTTTTTTTCAAATTACAGCATTATTATTATTTTTTTCAAATGACACCATTACTTTTTCACATGAATCCTACTCTCATTTGAAAAAATAAATAAAAAGTGCAAAGTGTTAAATTTTGTACGATTGTACGGAAGCCTTCGCGCCTGCGCGAGTCCAACTCACACTTGGCCGGTTATTTTGTTATTTTGCACTCTTAGACAAATGTTATGGCTTCGCGGTTTACAGAGGTTGGATTTAATCAGGAATATTAAACAACACCACAAAGTGTGTGAACAACATTTCAATGAGGATATGTTTGGTCCATCGAGGCAGAAATTTCCAAAACAAATTCCGTGCCGTGCATTGTAGAAAAGCCTCTTCAAACGGGTGAAGTAGACAACTTTTGGCACTTTGTGCAATCGGTGAATGTATGTAACAATATAATTTTATTTTATCATATTAATTTTTTCCCAATTCCTTATCTTTTCTTTTCTTTCCTTAATATTAGAATGAGAGCAACATTTTTAATACAAAAAATTGCGTATTAATGGAAAGCGATTCACAAAAAATACCGAATAGTTTACAACGCAAACATTCTTTTGAAGTGTAAACAGCAGCATTTTTGAGTTTGCACACTCTTCGAAAAAAAAATCTAAAAAAAATTAGCACACTAAAGGTGGAATTACAATGGACGCAACGGAACGCAACTGAACGGAGAGAAATGTCAAACCGGTTTTCTTTGTATGCTTTTCAAATGGAGTTGCGCACAGTGGACGGACGAAAACGCAGTCGTACGCAGCAAGTTTAATAAAATCTGAAATTGACGCAACTGAACGGATAAACATAACCTCAAATTAGCTTTGGGATTGTTTATTTTGTTCGGTCAAGTGAAAGTGTGCTTCGGTAAGTGTGTAATAAACAGAGAGGAAACGGAGTGAAAAGAGTTTTTTGATTTTATCCATATTTGTTTATAAATTTTGGGTCAAACGACACTTTCACTTTCAATTAATCATGCATCCATTGTAAGCAGCTAACCTCGACGTCCATTTTACTGCGTAAGTTTGACATTTCACACCATTCAGTTGCGTTCCGTTGCGTCCATTGTAATTCAGCCTGAAGGCATAAAATTAAACTTCAACAGAAGTATTGCGAGCAAACTGACACTTACTTTGTTCTAAAATTATTTCTAAATGTTCGAATTTACTTCATACTTAAATTTTTTAATAGCGATGTTACGGGAAAATGTTTTAAAAACGAGGTATTATCTCCTCAGAGTTTATAAATCATAGTACAAGTGCATAGTACAATTGGAAATACTGTTTTACTTTTATTGTTATTTTTTTATTGATTTACCTTACACAAATAATCGTTTAATTTATATATCTTTTAACCATCCACAGCGTGATTTCTGAATTACATTTCAATTTAATTTTTTTTTTCACTCATAATTTTGTGAATTTTTAATTTTGGCTTTCTAGTCAAAATAAGTTTATTTTAAAACTTATTAAACTGGATTCAAAGATATTCATAAAGATTTTATCGTTCTCTCAGTTTTTGTTTTCAACTCGTTGTCTCAGTCGCACTACAAAAGTACATAGCCAAATTCTTTTCGCCCACTCATTCAAAAGACAGAAGTATATAACATACCTGTTTCGGACAAAAAAGCACGAAAAATTTCCAATTTTGTTCGGCTGTGTCCTATCTTCTTAATATTAGGTTATCTTTGCCAGTACCTTCCTATTATAGTACTAGATCAGTCGCATATGCAGTAAGCCACCGGTGAACTATCGTTGCACAAATATTGAGTTTTAATAATTGCAATTTTATTTAGTTTTTGTTTAATTTGGGTATTTTTGAGAAATAAATTTCAATAAATTTGTAGGTTTGAAATATTATTGTTTGTATATAGTAAAAAAACGCAAAGATGCCACTGTTACTTCTTTGGCAGAGGAAATATGTCAACGAATAATTCTTATGTTATTTTTATATAAGGCCAAAAACCAAAATCTCGAAGAAGTGTTGTAAAAGAAATTTCAGAGTAATTTATCGAGCTATTGCTATGAAGCCGGCCTAAAAACAAAAATAGTTCTGGGAGAATCGCCGATTGTTAAAACTTCGGTGGCCACTGACTGGCCAAAAATAGCTCGCAGCTCCTACGATTACGAAAAGTCTCGGATGACGAGGTTCCACTCTACCCAATTAAAAATTTTCTGTTAAGGTATCATTGTGGTTAACTATGTGTTGAATGCTCTGAAATATACTTTTTGTTTTCTTCATTCCTTTTTCAATAATCTAGTATACGAGTATATGTCTCAATTTATAAGACTACGTTGTATTTCACATTATAAACCTTGGAAATAATCCGATGAAAGCTGTCGTCAGAGAGATTACTTTTTATGAATTTTGTAACTCAAACACATGATCATGAATCTAAGGTTTATGTTTCAATGGCAATTCACATTTTTGTTTATTTTAAATAAGGACGCTAAGCCGCCCTTCAAAAATATTTCACAATAACCATTCCCTGATCATAGTGATTTAACGAATACATAAGCGAAATTCTACCATATTTTGTGAAATGTCGCATTTTTTCGTGCTCATTCCGCTTCTTTTATTTATATTGCTGCGAGCGTGGCTTTTGGTTCGTTATTCAAAACACAATATTTAAAATATAATTCACAAGTTCTCTTTATTGCACTCAACTGTTTACTTTTATAAAATTCACAAACAATTACCATTCAACTGTACTTTAATTATCACTAGTAATGTACTTCAAATTATCGCCATCCAATTTCGCCTATTTATTCGCTTTCACTTATATTCCCTGCACTACAGTAGTGGTAATATGGGGGTTCTGGACCAGTGCAAAAATGTGCAAAAATGTCCATATAAAAAAACGTTGAGGTGCAAAATGCACATTTGTCTGAAATTTGTATGGAAGAATTGTTGAGAGCACCAAAAAAATTGCTGAGGTGCAAAATGCACATTTGTCTGAAATTTGTATGGAAGAATTGTTGAGAGCACCCAAAAAATTGCTGAGGTGCAAAATGCACATTTGTCTGAAATTTGTATGGAAGAATTGTTGAGAGCACCCAGGATGTCACCCAGAGATAATTTCTAAAAATATTTTCGGCATATTAACGCTTTCTTGTTGATAAGAGTTGAACCGAATATTTTCGGTATATTGACGCTTTCTTGTTGCGAGTGGTGATAAAGAATTGCTAGTATAAGATTATGTAATGTGATTTTGCGAGTGGTGATAAAAAATTGCTAGTACAAGATTCTGTAATGTGATTTTAGGGGTATATGATGGATGTTGAGGTCAATGAATGAGGCGATGAAAAAAAATATCAGCTCAGAGATAGGAGCAGAGAAAATTGCGTGGTCTGTTGGAAAGAAGTTTGACCTAGAGATGCCCTGTTGCCGATGTTGAGGATATTGCGGTTTATGACATTAATTAAAGTTTCTAAAACTGATTGCGGTAAATTCGCATATAAAAGGAGCATTTTATTGAGACCTAATTACAGTAGAATTTCAAGTTCTGCGAAGTTTATAATAGTACATTAAAATAAGATGAATTCCTTCGAATGTTCGGTTTGTCAGAAGGCTTTTACGCGAAATTCTTCGTTAAAAAGGCATTATAGAGCAATGCATAGCGATGGATATATGTGTGAAGTTTGCGGTGAATGTTGTAAAAGTGTGTCGGGTTTAAATAAACATCAGAGGGCAGCTCATTCAAATCCAATGGATTCCAAAAGTAAAAGTGCCAAAGACAGTGTACAGAGTACAATGATTTCTAATAGAGACTTATTAGAAGCTAGCACTTCAAGTGCTAACGCACAGCCAATCTATTGTGAAACGTGCAAAGTAGCAATTGGTTTTAAAGAATGGAGGTACCACACTCGAACCAATAACCACAAAATAAAAGCTGCAGAGTCCGTAAGCAATAATTTAAAAGTGCTTAAAAGCGCGTTTAATGACAGAATAGAGTCATTGATGTTTGAAAATAGAGATGAGTCCTTACTAAATCCTAAAGATTTTTCAAACATTGCCAGAGAAACAGTTTTAGATGCATTAAATAAAACGTTGGAAAAGCATGATTTTATCAAATTTAATATGGAACTCTTCTGTGAATATATGAAAGTTATAAAACAGAAAGATGATGAAGAAGACGATTTAGTTACATCAGTCAAGTCATTTAATTCCAAAATGAATTTGATAATCCTCAAAGAAGATTTGGAAAAAGCATATGAAGAAATGTTTGAAAAAATTATGACAAAAATGGAGGAGTTTCAAGAGCGAGATAGTGGTTGGAGTCTCTTAAGGATTTGTTATATTGAAATTAATGTGAATCAATTTAGGCCGTTCAAAGGAGGATCACAATATTTGGAGTTGCCAGACTTTTTAGTTAAAAAACATGCTTGTGTAAATGTGAAAAACAATGATGTTTTCTGTTTTAAGTGGGCAGTTATTTCGGCATTATATCCAGTAGAGACACATGCAGAGCGCACATCTTCCTATGAAATAAATGATATTTCAACAAACACCATAATTCTTAAAAATGGCATTACGGTACACTTTATGAATTTAAAATTTCCGTTGAAAGTAGCCGATATCAGACATTTTGAAGAAATGAATCCTAATATAAGCGTGAACGTTTTCGGATACGAAGAGAGTAGAAGCAATAAATATGAAATTGTTGGACCGTACTTCTTCACCGCGGAGGAAAAGTCAACCCATATCGACTTATTATTAATTCAAAATAATGACCTCTCTCATTTCGTTTGGATTAAAAATATATCTAGGTAAAGTATATTTACTATATGTAAAATATTATTCAATAACTAATTTTGTGTTTTGTTAAACAGATTAATTCGTCAGCAAGTCACTGGTAGCAATAATCGAATCTGCCTATGCTACACATGTCTCCAGCATTTTTACAGTCAGGATGCGTTAAAGAATCACAAAAATGAATGTAATAGAACTGTCACCGTGATGCCTTCACCGGAGAAATCATATTTAAAATTTGAGACACATCACCGAAAAATAGAGGTACCATTTGTTATTTATGCAGATTTTGAATGTGTTCTGCAAATTATTGATACTTGCTTTCCTAGCCCATCTCTCTCATCAACTACTAATGTACAAGAACATGAACCTTGTGCATTTTCATATTATATTAAATGTTCATTTAGTAATAGTTTAAACAAGTTTAGAGTATATAAAGGTAGGAATTCGGCTCAAAAATTTATTGAAATGCTAGTTTGCGACGTTAAATATTTATATAGCGAATACATAAGTAAACCCAATCCGATGAATCCTTTGTCATTGGAAGAACGACGTAGGCAAAATGAAAGTATGACATGTCATATTTGTGGTACAGAGTTAGGGTTTGAAAGAGTTGCCGACCACTGCCACTTAACTGGAAAGTATAGAGGACCAGCTCATAATAGCTGTAATTTACAATTTCAAATCCCCAATTTTTTTCCAATATTCTTTCATAACCTTTCAGGATATGATTGTCATTTATTTGTTAAGTCTCTTGCTGAAATTAAGGGAAATATTAGTATTATTCCGCTTAATAAAGAAGTATACATTTCAATTTCAAAGAGGATTTATATCAACGATTCAGAGTCAATTTAGTTAAGATTTCTTGATTCAAGCAGATTTATGCAATCAAGTCTTGAGTCATTAGCAAGGGACCTACCAATAAAAGATTTTCATACTGTTAGAGCAGCCTACCCTGATGAAGAATCTTTCACTTTTATGATAAGAAAAGGTATTTTCCCATATGAGTACATAAATTCTTGGGACCGTTTAGATGAAACCAGACTTCCTTCTCAAGAAAAATTTAATAATAATCTAACAAACACAAAATGTTCGAATGACGACTATAAGCACGCACAATCAGTTTGGGGTAAATTTCATTGTAAAAATTTATGGGATTATTTAGAGTTGTATCTAAAAACAGATGTGCTGCTCTTAGCAGATATATTTGAGAATTTTAGAAAGGTTTGCATTAGCATTTACTCTTTAGATCCTTGTCAGTATTATACTATTCCGGGCTTATCATGGGACGCTATGATGAAAACAACTCAAATTGATCTTGATCTCTTTACTGATATAAACATGTACAATTTTATTAAAAATGGTATAAGAGGAGGTATTACTCAATGTTCTTGCAGACATACAATTGCTAATAACAAATACATGAGCAACTTTGATGAATCAATCCCATCGCGCTATATAGCGTATTTAGATGCTAATAACTTATATGGGTGGGCCATGTCGCAATCACTTCCTCATTCAAAGTTTCAGTGGGTTGATGGCAAAGACATTAATATTCTCGATATTCCTGAAGATTCCGATGTGGGATATATTTTCGAAGTAGATTTGGATTATCCAATATCAAAGCATGATGAGCATAATTCTTTACCATTTTGCCCCGAAAACAAGAAAGCACCAAATTCAAAATTTTGTAAATTGATTACAGATTTAACTTCCAAATCCCGATATGTAATTCATTATAGGAATCTACAACAATGTCTCAAGCATGGAATGCAAATCTTAAATATTGGTAGAGTGTTACAATTTAAACAATCGCCCTGGTTGAAAACTTATATTGATATTAATACTTATCACCGTACGCAAGCACAAAATGCATTTAAAAAGAATTTTTTCAAGTTGTTAAAAACGCAGTATATGGGAAAACCATGGAGAATGTTGATAAGAGAAAAGACATTAAAATTGTCACAGAATGGGAAAGTCGTGGTAGGCGTTTGGGAGCCCGAGCCTTAATAGCTAAGCCCAATTTTCACAGTTTATCTCAATTCACTAATGACATGGTAGCCATTCAATTAAGTAGAGCTAAAACTTTTTACAGTAAACCTATTTACTTAGGATTTTGTATTCTTGAACTGTCTAAGTTGAAAATGTACAATTTCCATTATGAATATATGAAACCAAAGTACGGAAACAATGTGATTTTGAACTATATGGATACTGATTCCTTCATATACACTATAGAAACTAAAGACTTTTATAATGACATTCTAGATGATTTAGATAATCATTTTGATACATCTGAGTATCCCCCCGAAAACCGTTACAATATACCACAGAAAAATAAAAAAGTTTTGGGTTACATGAAAGATGAAGCAAATGGAAAAATAATTAAAGAATTCATTGGTCTTAGAGCAAAAATGTACTCAATAGATATTGATGCCTCAAATGTAATAAAAAGAGCTAAAGGCATCAAAAGAACTGTTTTAGAATTCATAGATTTAAAAGATTACAGAGATTGTTTGTATAAGAAAAAATTATTATATGGTAATATGTTATTATTTAGAACTAAGGCACATTATATATATATACTCAATGTGTTAATAAACTAGCTCTTAGCTATTTAGATGATAAAAGATTTATTCGAGCAGATGGAGTCAATATGCTTGCTTGGGGCCATTACAAATTAGTTATAGAAGGAAATCAATAAAAAATGTTTAATTTGGTTAAAAGTAAAATGTTTTATTTATTATTTACATTTTTTTCCCCTTATTTCTATTATCTAAAAAGCTTCTTAGCAGGTACACATTTTCCTGTGCACATTGTCCTTTGTGAATTAAACAGTATGGAATATTGCTATAAAAAAATTTTAAACGTGTTAAATTTGGACACTGAAATTCATCTTCCATATTATATATGGTTAGACCTCCTCTGAATGTATCGTTTAGCCAAGAAACTTTATCAGACCCTTTTACGTATATCACTTTGTGTTGTTTTAATAATGGAGCTACTAGAGCATATAAATGATGGTAAGGAACATAACCGTCGTCCCAGTAGAAACCATGGTAATTATCATGTAACCACGCTGCTTCTTTTCTCTTTGCTTTTGTTAAATCCTTAAATCTGAATGGAGGTTGAAAAACAAAGTGCTGCATTTCATTCCCACTAGTCAAAATAGCTAACTCCTTCACTATGAATTTGTTATATTGATCCTTAAATCCTTGAATATCCACTATTGCTGTCATTCTTTCCTTAAATTATTTTTTTAACCTCACTCGTCAGTGGATTATACTCAATTATTCTATCATGCAAAAGTAAGCAATATGCTGTTGTGCTTGGTGGGATATTACTACTTGTTTTGAATTGTAGTCGGATATCGACCGGTCCTGATTTAATTGACTCATTTTGATGAGAGCAATCTATAACTATAATAGGAGCGCTCTCTTTGAATTTTTCACGAGTAAGCAAAGGTTGAGTCTGACGACCATAATAAGACTGCGGAAACTTTGCATACATGTCATACAGTAAGGCATATCGGTTGCTATCAAATTTAATATTTAAATCATCATAAGGAAATGATTCCGAGTTCAAATGAACTTTGATGTCTGAAAGCTCGCAATGGTCAAACTTGCTTGCATCTTTAGACTTTTCATTCTTTCGAGCCGTTTGAAGCGCTAAAATAACATATCGGGGTTTTTCTAATTGCGTTGATGTTTTAATTGTCCATGTATGATCAACAGCTTCAGGTAATACAGGATATTCATACATATCCCAACTTCGAAAACTCATTTGAATTGGACGCCCGTTATTAATGATTTTTAACAACGCCAGTTTCTCCTCATCAGCAACACTCACATGAGGAATGCACCATTGTAATTTAAAAATGTCTATTTTGACATCAGTTGGAGAAATGAAAGCATTTTCATCACTTCTGCTTCGAATCAGAATTAGCTCGTGCTTCGCATTTACAACAATTTTTGTATAGTCTTCAGCAAAACCAAGATATATTTTTAAAGGAATACAAAAATTGCAAAAGCCTTTTCCTGATATTATTGGGATATTTGGCGACCATTTTGCACGCATTTTGTAGCGTATCGCTTTCATTACGAGTAAGAGATATGTAATTTTTTAAAGTTAAATTTCTGGTACGATCAATTTCTACACCATTTAATTCATAACGAATTTCTTCAAAAAGGAAAGATGTTGCATTGTTTGCTAAATTAGCTGTTGTTGATGCAGTCCCATCTGTTTTCGTTAGCGCTCCTTCTATATAAATAAAACTTTCGTGGGGTAATATGTATAAGTCTTGATGTTGCACAGAAATTCGAACTTCGTCACTATTTTTAAACGATGTTAAGAAAGGAGAAAAGCTATGATACTCATATTTTGTAATACTATTATCATAGCTTACACCTCGAGTAATATCAAGTATTTCGCTCATTTTGTTAACTTAAAACCAAGAGATCTTAAAAACTGTTGATTAGCTGCTGTTAACTTTGTCCTTGACTGTAGCGCAGGCGTTGGTTGACTAGTTGATCTAATACTTTTATACTCGCTTTTATTCTCATGAATTCTGTTATATATTATCATATTGAAGCTTCAAATGTAATCTTATAGTAATCGTTTCTCCTCTAAAATTTATAAGGTCACCGTCCTGATCGACTAGTTTCAGCGTAAGTGAACTTATTTTTTTAACGGTCACAGGTAAATAAATAACATTTCTCGGAACTTCAACTATTTTATATCCTGGCCCCACTTTAGGAGAAAACTCATGTAAAGTGTGCACTTGTGTGTTATTTTTGAATGAGCCAGCTATTAAATTACAATCGACACGTATCACATTAACTTTTATTATATTAATCGGTAAGTCAGATTCATGCACAATATTAGAACTCAATTCTCGTTTACTAAATCCTAATAATGACCCAAGAGAATTTAATTTGTTGAAAAACACTTTTTCAGTACTTATGACTTCACTTTTCAAAGTATCATTATTAGCTTTAATAGTTACTTTTGGTTTAGATTTGGTTTTGTCTAACTCATTTTTTATGAGTTGTGCAATATCATCAATTTCATATGATCCCTCGGTATTTTAATTTTTTCATTTCCTACATGAAATAAGTTATTTTTACTATCAACGTTAGGTATTGAATTATATGTTTGGAAATCAATGAGTCCACATATATAGTCTGCAGTCAAATCTAGTGGTGGAAAATATTCCGCTGTGAGCACAGACGAGTTTCCAGTTAAGGTTAGTGTTAATGACATGTTAGTTCTAAGTGAAATGACATTTTATTAAATGCAACAATTTATTTTATACTTCTTATTAACAATTCAGAAATCTTCTTACTAAACTTTATTTTATTTAACAAGTTCGCAACGACTGTATAAAAATTGCAAACACAAATGCCCACAATTAACTGTTTCATAATTTTGATAAGCTTCATGATTGTATACAATATTTTTCCCTAAATACTGTAGGACTTCTTTTTGTGGCTGCAAATTTCCAAAACTATCAAGGTACTCAATTTCTGAGCCATCTTTATAATACGCTACCCAATGACTGCCAGAACCTGTAGTAGAGTCTAAATTAATAATTCCACATTCACACTTTGTTGTTTTCTTAGGAAGATTATCTCGCATAAAGACTCCTCTGAAATTTGGAATATGATTTGTATATTTGTGTAAATCGAGTTCATTTAATGGTCGCTTGGGTAGCGTTTTCAGTAGTTTTTTGAGGGTTGATTTAAAAAAAAGTCCAAGGCCTTTTCTATAAGGCTTCAAAAATAGACCGCTCCTCTTCTTTCCCAAAGCAATAGCTTCCATCGTTTCATTATGTCGATTGGATTCTTTAAGCTGTTGCTTAGCACTTGCGGCATCATTAGCTACCTTTGCAATACCAGATGCACCACCTACTAAAGCGCCAAGTGCTGAGAGTCCAGCAAAAATAGGGATGAGAGGTAAAATTCCTCCAACTTTTGGTATAGGAATTACTCGGGGTGTTCTTACATACTTCTTTTTTCTCTTAAATACATCTTTAGTAGCAGCAAGCGCATTCAGTGAATCTGGTTTTTTCGCTTTTAAAATATTTCGTGCTTCACGAACTCCTGTTTGAAATGCTAACCTTGCTTTCTTCTTCTTAGGACTAGCTTTACTTCTCTTTAGCCCCATTCCGAATTTCACTTTTGTTTTCATCGCGTTTGTCACAAGCCAGGCATTAACTCGTTCTCCAAGCGCTGCGTCTCTAGATTTTACACGCTGCCAAGCTTTTTCGGTTAATATTCGATCAGCTATATGACGATCATCAATATTTTTGAATTTGGAATATGCGATGTCGTGCTCTTTACAGGCTGCGTCAAGAGAATTGATTCCAGGGTCACCTCTAGCTATTCTTTCCTGCAATTTGGTACCAGGGCCGCAATACTGATATCCAGGTAGATGAAGTTCAAAAGGTAAATTGCTAATAGCACTGTTTAGCAGACCACTTCCTTTTCGACTTTTGCGTTGTCGGTAAAAAATCCGAGATTTTTTATGTTCTATCATTCAAACGGAAAAATTCTCTTAACAGACGTCCTTACAGCAGCATATTCTGATTAAGACTGATATAAAAGAAAGAGTTTCCTTAATGAATAGGTTAGTTCTCATGATGAAGTTCATCAAGCAGAAGGAGTCACTGTCAATCAAAAACCTAGACATAAAATCTGAAAACTTGAAGAAAAGGCATAGTCCGCTTTTATCAGATAATATAAGAGCCATAGTTGTTGGACCTTCTAACTGTGGTAAAACAAATCTCATGATTGCTCTGATTGAACATCCGAATGGTCTAAAATTTGAAAATATTTACATTTATTCAAAATCATTATACCAACCGAAATATCAGTACCTACAACGAGTATTACGTCCTATAACTGGGCTAGGCTACCATACATTTTCAGATAATTGCAACGTTATTTCGCCAGAAGAAGCCAAACCTAATTCAGTTTTTATATTTGATGATGTAGCATGTGGAAAACAGAACAATATACGCTCGTATTTTTGTATGGGTCGACACAATAATATCGATTGCTTTTATCTATGTCAGACTTATACTCATATCCCAAAGCATTTAATACGAGATAATGCGAATCTGCTTTTTTTATTTAAACAAGATGAAATGAATCTTAGACATGTTTACAATGATCATGTAAGCACTGACATGACATTTGATAATTTTCGCATTATTTGTGGTGAATGTTGGAAAGATAAATACGGATTTGTAGTTATAGATAAGGATAGCACCCTAGACAGGGGGCGCTTTCGTAAAGGATTTGACACATATATCGCTCTTTAAATATCTTCTAGATCCAGTTCATATATCAGTTAAAGCAGGTAACAGACCAGTTCAAAGCTGTTCAAAGCAGTTCATAGACTAGTTCAAAAATCAGTTCGTAGACCACTTCAAAGCAGTTCAGTAGAAAGTAAGATGGGGAAAAATGCAAAGTCTCGTGTCAATAGGAAGGAATTGACCACAGATATTATAAAAATTAGAAATGCTATAAAAAAGAAATTCCGAGCCTTGAGAACTGGGCGAGTGGAGACTGAAGCTCATCTTGAGGAAACGTTTAAACCTATAACAAAGCCCCTCCAAGAGTTCATGACTAAAGTAAAGCATGATCCAAAGGATGAAATTAAAGTTGAATACAAAGATGATTATTACGATGACATGAAATTAACTCCTCAAATTAAATTTCCTAAAATTTACCCGACAAGCACACCAACAAAACATACAGACTCATTTATGTCTGAAGATGAGTTTGCAACACCTACTCATTCAAGAACTCTGATAGAGAAAGCAGATTCTATACATAATCTATCAAGCGGATTAGTTGATCGGTATTTTAAGTTATATATGGAAAAAGGTGCAAAAATGGACTATACTTATGGAATTTATTTGTATAATGATGAATGGAAAATTGGCAATTCAAAGATATTAATCCAAGAAGGTGATTTCATTATTAAAGGGAAACCGTATAAATTAACGTTAGGCTTATGTGAACTACTCTTTATGAAAGAACCCATCAAAAGTTTATATGATAATGTAGACTTAAATAACTATCAAGCAATTCTAAAAGATACTAATGCCTGCCTATAAACGTGGATATCTTGAGGATGGACAAATAAAAGGTAGTAAAGCGCTTAAGTATAAAGAAATTGTAAGCAAACTAATAAATCATGAAGGGAAAGGTTTAATGCATATACCTAAAAGTAATATTGATTATGTTTATTGGGATGACCCTAATGAGCTAGTGGACAGACTTCGACTTTTAATAGCATCACAACATGCTGGGCATAATAATCACAACAATGAAATCATGTCAATTATAGAAGAACTGAGAGAAGCTTATATCATAGTATAATTAGTGAATTTTTTCCTGTTTTTCTTTAATACAATAATGAGTGTTGATAAGTTTGGTCGTTTTTCTAAGCAAGGAAAACTGGGGCGTCCTGGTGAACGAGGTCCGAGAGGTCCACCTGGTGAGCGTGGTCCTGCTGGAGACCGAGGAATTCAGGGTTCGCCTGGCATAGGATTTCAACTAACTTCAAATGAAGATTACAGTTTAAGCAATAAAACTCTTAGACATGTTGGAAAGCCAAAGGACGATGAAGATGCAGTAACTAAAATATATGTTGATAATTTAGTTGATAAAAGTATGCATTCAAATAGTTCGAAAATTCAGTTAGTCAACAACAATCTAACAGAGAAAGTCGATAAAGTCAATATAGATCTAGAGAGAGAATTAAAGAGTGTATATAATATAATACAGACAGCGGGTGAAAAATATAAAACAGAAAGTCAATTGTATACAAATGAAACAATTAATGCATTGGATGATAAGTTGCTGAGTTACATTGATTTTCAATTCAAAGAAATTAACAGTAGGTTGCAGTCACTAATAAATGTGGAATCATTAATAATTAAAGGACCGGAGAAAGAAAATACGCTATAATGAATAAAATTCATCTTGTTAATGAGTTACATAAACCTGCTCGAAAGAATTTCCAAAGGAGGCGTGTAATCATAAAAGGTTTCGATGATCAATGGCAAGCTGATTTAGTCGAAATGGGTGCCTATTACAAAGTAAATACCGGGTACAAATTTTTACTGACGGTTGTTGATATATTTTCTAAATATGCTTGGAGTATTCCAATAAAAAGGAAAACTGGAAATGACGTTACCGAAGCGATGAAATCCATATTAAAAAAAGGTCGAATCCCAAAAAATTTACAAACCGATGACGGAAGAGAGTTCTATAACAGTTATTTCCAAAATTAAATGAAAGCATTTCAAATTAATCATTTTTCAACATACAGTCCATTAAAAGCTTCTATAGTGGAGCGTTTTAATAGAACATTGAAAAATATGATGTGGAAAGAGTTTAGTCTGCGTGGATCCTATCGATGGGTCGATATCATCAAGAAGCTAGTGCTAAAATACAATAGAACTAAGCATCGAACAATAAAAATGAGAAAAATTTCTTTTTGACCAGAATGTTAGACAAAGAATCTTGGCAAGCCGCAAAGGTAGTAAAGGTTTCTGGTCCCTGGTCAAAACCATCAGGAACAACTTCAGCAGTTCCTCTATACCTTCACTACTTAATAATGGTGAAGTGGTTGTTGACTCCCAGGATAAAGCTAATATTTTGGCTGCTAGATTCGCATCAAATTCTTTTCTTCCACCCACTTCACAGGCACCTGTTGTGCATCCCCCGTGCGGATGTGTACAAGAGCCAATACACATCCGTACGAGGGATGTGTTCAAGGTTCTTAATGGTATCAACGTCTCTAAAGCCGCAGGACCTGATGGTTTCTCGCCCCTATTAATTAAAAGCTGTGCCTCATCCTTGGCTAAACCTCTGCGCAAACTATTCTACCTGTCCTATTCGACAGGAAAATTTCCAACTGCTTGGAAACTAGCTCACGTTCAGCCTATTCCCAAGAAAGGAGAGGGTAGCGATCCCTCAAATTATCGACCAATTGCAATCACTTCGATTCTTTCAAAGGTTTTTGAATCTATCATTAACTCCAAATTAATGAAGTATCTGGAAACCAATCAGCTCATCAACGATCGCCAATACGGCTTCCGGCCCGGTCGCTCATCTGGAGACTTGCTGACTTTTCTTACGGAACGTTGGAATTTTGGTGAGTCCAAAATCGTTGCTCTAGATATTTCAAAAGCCTTTGATAGAGTCTGGCATCCAGCCCTTTTAGCCAAACTCAAAGCAGTTGGTCTTTCCCCTCCTCTTCTATTATGGATTGAAAGTTTTTTATCTAGTCGCCAAATACGTGTGGTATTAGATGGCGTTATATCTGAACCTCATCCTATTAATGCCGGTGTCCCCCAGGGCTCTGTTATTTCGCCGACTCTATTTCTAATCTTCATTAATGATCTGCTTTCCCTTACTTTTAATCCTATCCATAGCTTTGCTGATGACAGTACCCTTGATTTCGCATACTCCTTTGACACCATTGCGGATTCCAGAGGGAACGCCACATGTGTTAAACGAGACTGCATGATTAGATCATTGAATAACGATCTTGACAATATTCTCGCTTGGGGCAAAGTGAATCGCGTCGAATTCAATGCATCTAAGACCCAAAGCTGTCTCATCTCATTAAAACAAGACCATCACTTAACCACTCCCGTTTCGTTTGATGGAGCATTAATTTCTGATTCACCGTCACTAAGAATTCTTGGCATTAATATTTCCAGCAAGTTAAGCTGGACAGATCACATCTTCTCGGTTGCCAAAGAAGCATCAAAATGTCTTGGTTTTTTGAAAAGGTGTAAGAAATATTTCAGCCCATCAAATATAGCGCTCCTCTACAAATCCTACATCAGACCTAGAATGGAATACAATTCCCATATCTGGGCCGGGGCTAGTCGCACAGCCTTAGCTTCATTGGATATTGTCCAAAAGAGAGCCTGCAAGATCATTGGCGATATGGCAATTACTCGTCATATCGACTCGCTCGAGCACCGTCGCAATGTTGGATGCCTTTCGCTCCTTTATCGCTATATGCATGGTCAATGTTCTGATGAAATATCTAGTCTGATCCCTTGTAGAATAGTTCCTGCACGCAATACTCGCGCTGCATCCCGCGCTCATCCTTTTACCCTTCAAATTACCTTCGGCCGTACACTTAAATTCCGTGATGCTTTCTTATCGCGAACTGTGCGAATGTGGAACAGTCTACCATCTTCTGTCTTTCCTCCGGCATACAACCTGCGAAAGTTTAAGGGCGACATACATCGGCACCTCCGCCGCTCTCCTCATATCCCTTAATCCTTTCCCTATCTCCTTCCTGCCACGCTGTGCTTTGCATCATAGGGTATCCCCTGAGCTTGGCTTAATAATATAAAAAAAAAAAATGTGACGTATCAAGGCATATGGAGAAAAAGTTACTTTCAACAGTATATAGCAAATTAAAAGAAATTTCGCATACCTAAATTCCAAGTTGGCGATTTTGTTCGCATAAGTAAATATAAGCATGTTTTTGAAAAGGGCTATACACCAAACTGGACTACTGAAATCTTCAAAATTTCTAAAATCCAAATAACGAATCCTGTAACATACCTCTTAGAGGACCACCAAGATAAAGCAATAAAAGGCAGCTTTTATGAAATGGAGCTTCAGAAGGCAAAATATTCAGATCTTTACCTCGTAGAAAAAGTCTTAAAGAAAACAGGAGATAAATCTTATGTAAAATGGCTAGGGTTTTCATCAAAACACAATTCTTGGATTAATACAAAAGATATATTGTAAATAAGATTTTCAAATACATATTATTTTTACGAAAAGTGCTTGTTTTAAACATCTTCTGACATCATAATACTATCATGTATCCGCTACATCTGTTGGATCATCTATTGACTAAGGACAGCTTACGTCGTGTTCACAAAATTTAGACTTCACTTTCTCCATATTTTTATAAAATTTTAAAACATCGAATTCTCGATTTATGATCCTCAAGCAAAATTTTATCATATTCTCTTAAAAACTTCTCAATGTTCATCTTACTGTTTAAGAAATAGCCATTTCATATGTTTACTTCATCCCCCTTAAATTGACTAGTTCTACATCGCTTTTATAATTATCATCAATTTTCTTCACAATCTCCACTTCACCGTTACTTAGAATTCTCTCTGTTTCAAACTCATGATATTCTTAACACGAAATCTTCAATGAGCGTTTTTTTTTTTTTTTTTTTTTTTTTTTTTTTTTTTTTTTTTTTTTTTGTATACGTATATAAAATACAAGAATTATGTTATGTTAAAAGCAATCTTTATTAAAAAAAAAAAAAAAAAAAAAAAGTCATCACAAGCTTAAAGTACAATTAAGGTAGGATCCACCTTTCGAAAATGTCACATTGTACGCCATTCCAATTAATCCTCCATAGGTAATGTAAAACTCTCCTGTGTTGAGTTTTTCCACGGTTCGTTCTGAGATTTTGGTGAACCTCGCTGGCAAGAACATCTGGTAACCTTCCAAATCAAGATGAACTCTTTCTCCGAACTTCGTTTGCAATTTTTTGCAGTGTAGAATTTTATAGGCCTGACATATTTCCATGTTTTTAATGGCCAGCAAAGGTTTAAAGTTTAGTGAGTTTAGTTCCTCTAAGATTTGGAAGTCTTCCTCTATTGAGTTTTCCTGGGGACTGCTTACCGCTGTACAAGACATTATGTTATAATTTTAAAAGATGTTCTCTAAGTGAATACTGCGAGCGTACTGGCAAATAACTCAACAATTAGGATTCAATTTATAGTCTCATAAACAGCAATATCCTGAACAACGTCAACAGGGTATCAATTCTTATCAATAAGAAAGCTTCAATATGCCGAAAATATTCTTATAGCCGAAATCTCAATATATCTCTGAGGTGATATTTTTCATCGCCAGTGCTTCCGTACTTTGGTTTTCATGTATTCAAAATGGAAATTCTAAATTTTCAACTTAGACAGTTCAAGAATACAAAATCCTAAGTAAATAGGTTTTATTGTAAAAAGTTTTTAGCTCTACTTAATTGAATTTCATTTACCCAGAACACAAAATATCTCTGAGCTGATATTTTTTTCATCGCCTCATTCATTGACCCCAACATCCATCATATACCCCTAAAATCACATTACATAATCCTGTACTAGCAATTTTTTATCACCACTCGCAAAATCACATTACATAATCTTATACTAGCAATTCTTTATCACCACTCGCAACAAGAAAGCGTCAATATACCGAAAATATTCGGTTCAACTCTTATCAACAAGAAAGCGTTAATATGCCGAAAATATTTTTAGAAATTATCTCTGGGTGACATCCTGGGTGCTCTCAACAATTCTTCCATACAAATTTCAGACAAATGTGCATTTTGCACCTCAGCAATTTTTTGGGTGCTCTCAACAATTCTTCCATACAAATTTCAGACAAATGTGCATTTTGCACCTCAGCAATTTTTTGGGTGCTCTCAACAATTCTTTCATACAAATTTCAGACAAATGTGCATTTTGCACCTCAACGTTTTTTTTATATAGACATTTTTGCACATTTTTGCACTGGTCCAGAACCCCCATATTACCACTACTCACTACCTAAGACAAAACCAGCTCCTGTCTATAAATTGTCCAGAACCTTCCCGCAGATTCCACTCCAGAAGTATCGATTGTCCGAACCTGATGTTGCTTACTATCCTCACTTTATTACACATTTTACGCGAAATTTCCATTTCCAGTAGATGTCACTTGTCCCTTTTTGTTGTATACAACAATATGTTCTATGGAATAACTTTAAAAACACCGCGGTTATATTAAACTTCTAACTAGTCGAGTTAAACAAAAGAAATAAAATTTAATAAATTATTTACTAATGAAAATAATTCAGAGCAATAAATTGAAAATTATGCACGTCAATCTGACGAAGTTATAGCATAAATTCTATGAGGAATTTTAGGAAGAGTAAAGGTAATTAAACACATTCACATCCTCTACTACCTAATTTTTGCGTAAAGGGGCCTATCCTGGGTTGCATTTGTGGTGCTGGACAGTAGTTGTATCATAAAAATTTTAACGTAAGAGGGCCTATTTGATGTTGTGTCAAACGGTTGGATGAAAATCAAACTGGTTTGATTTACCAGCACGAGAGGATCTTGCTGACTCCAGTAAAGGACCTGCTCCAGAGTATCACATGTTGTACCATATATTGTCAATCCAATTTTATTTTCTCTGTTTTACTTCATCGTCATGTCCTGCCTGTAATGTAGTAAGGTAAAAAATTAGGAAAAAAGTTAATCAAATAAAAAGTACGTCTTCCAGGATATTCCAAGATAAAGGATAAAAGCCTTCTTTTTTCATATTTATTTTTGAGGCGCTATTTTTGTTATATAGCTAAAAATCCTATCTTTCAAATGAGCCATATTTCACTGTCCTTGCATGAAAAGAAAAATACATATGAATTTTTAAAAAGGTCAGAACAGAATTTTCCGAAATTTTCAAAATGCTGGTTATAGCTCGCAAATTATTCAAGATATTGGGAAAACCTTTAATTAGAACTTTTGTTTGCACAAACCCTCAGAGTATGTAAAACTTCAACAAAATTGGTGATGGTCATGTGACACATTTGCCTACTTGGTATGGAATGACGTTCTGACCGGCACCAAATCTCTGTGTTATCGCCAGATTTGTAATTATGCTACAAATGTATCAAAAATTTATAAAATCTCCTCTCTGACGTTGTTTATGTTTGTTATGTGAAGATTGATATTCTTGTAAATGCGCACTTTTTTCATTTTACTGTATTAAGTCTCAACTGGACTACTTTTATAGGTGCCATTTCGAAGCATGATTTTAATACATATAAGGCTGTGTCTCGTTGAGACGATTCATAAATTCACATCGTTTACGGGTTATTGGTGATTGAATTCTCAATAAAATCTATTCTGACAATAAGGGTTAATACCGGCGGAAGAACACTTCCTTATTGAGCTGAGGAATTTTTACTAAATAAATTAAATAATATTTGGGGATCTGTCAGCAGTGTCTAATGATTTTCATAGTATATACAAAAGCTAGGGGATCAAGAAAGCTAAGTTCTGTAAATATTTCCATGATTTGTTGGCATAAACAACGTAAGATCATCCTTTTCTAAACCCATATTATTGCTTTCTTATTATTTTGTCTACTGCTGTTTTAATTTCCTACAGGATCACGTAACTCAGCATTTTATTTTTTCAATATTTCATTATCATGACCGTCCTACTGCACGTCTAATCATTTGTATCCCACCTAATATGTTTAAATACTAAAGGGACAGTTCTTTTTCGGAGTTTAATTGGAGCCATTCCCTCAGTTCCTAAAATTTTCGAAATTTTATTTCATTTTTGTTCATTTCTTCACTATAGTCTCGTTTGAAATGACTTCATAGCGGTGCTTTGTTTTGTTGTGATTCCTTTTGTGAATTCAGAGACCAAACAAAAATTGTGCCTATTTGGAGATACTAGGCTTCAGAGAGGCGAACAGAGCGAATATTCAACTGTTCGATATTTATTTAATATTTCGGTAAATGCATAGTGAATTAGTTCTAATATTACCTCAAAAGCCCACAACTGTCAGGGCACAAACATCGATAAGAAATATCCAGGTATCGACGGCTGTACTTACGTTATGTATGAGAAGAGCTCATTAAATAACTCACTGATATCGGCTAAATAATGGGTACGAACCAAAATGCATATTATTTATGTAAGACCCAAATAAAAATATTCACTCATTTTGTTTTGTGTATATCGCTATTTACTTTATTTTGATCATTTGACAGCTGGATTGGCCAACCTGATCCATCTCGGCTTCGCACTGTAAATAAATAAAAATAAATAACTGTGATTTAAGTCTGGCTACTAAAACTCTAAGATTGCGAGCTATGCGGAATACCATTCACTATATTCACTATATATATAGTTATATATATATATATTTTTAAACACAACCACGTTGACGGAGAGCCTCTCAACATCGAATTAGAAGAGACTGGCATGGAGTGTGAAGAGGAGAGCCATCTCCACTTATTAAAGGGAGAGGAGAGCTAATCTCACCTTCAACTCCCAGCCGTCGAGACATGAGGAGGAACACCATCCTCGATGCTAATTTTACCCCCATTTCACTAATAATAAAACATTATTGAAACTTAGCACAACCTGGTGAAATGGCAGTAACCGCACGCTCAATAATAATGACTAATTTTAATTTTCAACACCTATTAATGATTGAGGAATCGTCAATACGCTAATATTACACTAAACATACACACTTACATAACAGGCTAACTCCGTGATTACTCACCAGTTTTTATATATAAAAGAAATCATAAAGCACTCGTTAGTTTCTTTTTTCTTTTTTTTAATATACTTTGTTAATTTTACTAATTAACCAACAACCAATTTTTATTCACACAAAACCACAAAACACTCGTTAATGTTTTTATTTTTCAAATTTTGCTAGTTAGCCAACACTTTTGCTTCTGAATTTCAGGGAGAGCAAACTAAGAATTGCAGTCCAATATCTAGGAATACGTCAATCGTTCAAACCAGTTCCAATATATATTCCTACATTTAAACAAAATATACCCACACAGTACTCAATATACTATAAGAACCGGCTAATTGCCTTGTCGTCAACTTGGTGCATCACAGTTCCTATGAATCTATGCATCACGAAAACTGCAACAGCCAGCATGAATGTGCCCAGTAAGTGCGTAAGCAGCTCGTTACCTTTTACTTGAGTGATGCGCTTATTTCTACCTACAATTCTAGGAAAACTACGGGTCTAACTACGTTCATTTAAAAATGAGTTGGAATAAATGATTTTTATTTTCCTGTGATCTTACATTTCGATTGATTATCTGCTCAAGCCATTTTTTTTTCAATGCAGCAAGAATTCGTTTTTTTTAGAATTTTAACCAAACATATTTCTTCAGAATTTGTATGCATTATTTATGGCTGAAGACGGTTCGAACAAGTTGAGTCTGGGCATATAAAAGTTGTTATGAATTCAGATAGCCAATGTATTTACCAAGTGACCGTTATAAAAGCGAGTCAAATAAATCCTAAAATGAATAAGTTGTGGTAGTATAAATCCCACGTGAAAGATTATTGGATGTTATTTTATGAAACCCTCTAGATATATCATTGAGTTATATATATAGCTGTAAAGGGAATCTCATTAGTAGCTATCAAATAAATAAAAAAAACAAACAACAATTTATTAGAAATTTTAAATGAATCGCTCCCAAAATTTTTAAAAGATTCCACTTTAACATTTGGCTATTTCAAAAGAATCGATGAAATTGGCAATATGCTTTTTTAAAGTAAAAGATATTGTAAGTTAAACCAAATCTATTTCAGCTTTCTAGGCTATTTATTTCCTGAGATATACATTGAAATTGAAAAGAATACACTTTTCTGTACACAAAATAGTGTTGCCAGCATAACTCGGCAAGAACGCAATGTGGGCCCCAACTCTAGACGATTTTTTTTCTTAACTCGGTCTCAGCTACATAAATCTAATGTGTGTATCCTTCCTTTTGTAAAACCCTGTATATATTTAGCCGAGATCAATGAATTATTAAGGTGTGCTACGAGCTCTTTTCATACAACACTTTGTTAGTATAGTCGTCGATATCTGATCCCAGATGAATGATACACTGCCCTATTTGACATATACATATGTATGAATATGATATATTTTAGTTTTTATTTTGGTACTGAACCTTGATTTGGGACAATTTTTCAATAAGATCTTAACTTTCCGATTCACATTTAAGTCCATTCGTATTGTAATTTCTTGCTAGTGATTGTTTATGTACGCATCAAAGCTCAGGCCTATTTCCTCGCTAGGTGGGGATGGTTTCTACCAATATCCTCTTCCCACTATTTTCTTTCCGGATATCCATAAGTGAATCCGTCCAACGCACACTATGCAGATATTAGAGAAATAATTTATTATAATTCCATTTTCATTTGTGTTGTTCACAGTCACAACTGTATTCGATTACTGGGTTTTTGTAAAATCCCCGAGAGATAGTTTCCAAGACAAATCCTTTCCTTTATATATGATACCCCGAAAGTAATCCCAACTTGTATACTGCTCTGAAGTATGGGCAAGATGGAATTTATAAACTTTAGGCAAGATAACTAATGATTAAAATGTAAAATTTCTGAATGCTAAAACTATCCTTCACACTAAAGATTCTCAATTAGTATTTATATGTATCCTTCGTTATTTAGCTTCCCAATTAGAACCCAAAAAATGTATACCTATGTTAACAAAATTATAGCAACGTTTTAGTTAAAATAAAATTTTAAAGCTTCCAAGCAAAAGCTTTCAGCTGAGCTATACCTATATGCAGCATAGACTACAGTCATGCTACTATGTGCTGCTGTATTTTACAGAGAAATCTTGGTTTTCATCGCATGAAATGAAGTTTTTAATTATGTTAATTAAGCATAGGTTCCCATCTTTGAGAAGCTGTAGAACATAGGTAAATATTTCTCGAAGACAATTTTTCGGTATAAATAATAGTTTAGGTAATAGGTCGGCTTACATTTCAATCAGGCTACAGACTTTTGAAATAGCACGAATACGGGTACACTTATGTTGCAGACCTTAGGTAGTATCTACTGAGTATTTTGATTGTTCAGCTCAATCTCAGAATTTATGTCTCCCTTGTGAGTATAATATCACCTCTTGGCATAGTATAAAGATTAACAAGGTAAAGGCTTCCCAAAATAATCAGAGCTACATATATGCTTTGTTTCTCTTTTCTACTTGGTAGTTACATTTTACACGCATATCCGTCTTGCATTTTGTATCATATGGCCTAAAAGTATTTATTTCACCGAATTTTTAAGTTCTTCTGGAAAAGTGGACAAATACTTCTAGAAAAGGAAACAAACTTATAGCTGAATCAGCTAGAATATGCTTTTCTTTGCTTTATGGTAAGAACGACTGAAATTGTAAATGCGGAATAGCCACCATCTCCTAATAGACAGTTTGAGAAAGATATCCCTTATTAATGTATATACCATAACCGGACACCTTTTAATTTCGCCAATTGCATTTAGTTTCATGTTATACAGGGTGTTTCATAATTGGTGTACCAAACTCAAGGGTTTGATAGCTGAGGTGGAGACAAGCAAAAAATTATAAGGAGGTGGGGGGGGGGGGGGGGTGAGACGCGTCGTTTCGGCGGTAGGGGGTTTAAGCTTTTTAGTACTTTTTCCACTTTACACCCTGTAACTTTCTTGATATACACCCTATCAAGGTGGGATTCATCTCAGATGATAACCGCCTAAGCTTTCCAGTAAATGCCCAATCAGCTTTCCTGTTACCTTCCGTCGGAAGTAGTAGGACGTCAAAGTCAAAAAATTGGAAAAAAATCCTAATTTTTTCAAATTTTAACGATTTTTCTGCCAAAATGCATGATAACTATACAGTTTTATTACAAGATTTAGAAACCCCGGAATGTTACCTTTAATTTGACTAAGCACATGTACCTGCCTAAATGCAACCGTTTTTGAGATATTCCCGTTTTCATGATGCATAATTTCATTAATTTATCTAATCTGTGTGAAAGTGCATAAAATTAGGCGCAATTTCTATTGTTATTAGCAAAGGAAGGCTGGTTGGGCATTCACTGGAAAGCTTATACGGTTTGCTATCATCTGAGATGAATCCCACCTTGATAGGGTGTATATCAAGAAAGTTACGGGGTGTAAAGTGGAAGAAGAACTAAAAATCTTAAACCCCCCCTACCACCGAAACGACGCGTATTACACCCCCCCCCCCCTCACTTCACCATATAATTTTTTGCTTGTCTCCACCTCAGCTATCAAACCCTTGAGTTTGGTGCACCAATTATGAAACACCCTGTATATTATAACCCAAATAATTTAACATTTTGCAGCCTTACTGAATCAGGTAATAACTTATTAGAATTCGACGAAATCCACTTTAACTTAGACCTGAACATTTTATGTTTCAATTCTTCTTACAATAGAACAACAATGAATAGCAAAGATCGCAGTATCTCATTGTCTGATTGTATTCGTTATATTTTAGGCAAATATTTCGATCAGACTGACCAGCGATGGGTCAAAGATTCAAGGGATGGGACGGGAAAAATATTTTTTTCAGAAAATGTATGGTGAGGATAAGACTAAAGTTGTATAGGTAAATAGGTAGTATTTATTAAAACTGAAATAACTTTCACAGTCTGACAGCTCTACTGTATAAACAAAGGAAGCGTTCGTAGAGAAACCCCTGCTAGGCATGTCAAATGGTATGCTAACTGATATTTTACGGACATCACAAATCGTATGATATATACTGACAAACTATACTTATTTTAGCTTCGGAAACAAAATTATAGGATAATATTACATAAGTTAATATAAAAGGATTTTAAAAGGATACATTGACAAAATTAAGAAATGTTTTTTAGCAAATTATTTCCGTTACTTTAGTTAGCTTAGCCCCACCCCTTCTGGATGCAAGGATTTTCTGGACCTTGGATAATCACAACAAAATGGGAAATCTTGTTTTAGCCGAGTATCTCGTTCGGAACTTTGTTGAGAGTAGTTAAGCCTATTAAAACATTTTCATTAATTTGTGAGACTCTGAGAATATCAACCAAACGTTATTCAATGTTTTGAAAAAAGAAAATCTGTGTTATGTCCCTATAATAATTGCTACTCTCTTAAGAGAAGTACAGAAAGATAGAACTCCTGTCTCCCACACAAGGTAACAAATCACAAAATGAAAATGACATCATATAGAGCAAACTATAGTTTTGTTTTCAATCCTGCATACATTTTCGCTTAATTTGTGGAATTACTTTAAAATAATAATCTTCAGTTAAGTTCAGAAATGTAATTTCAGGTAATGTTTGTTCGGTCAACAACAAGTACTTATTTTCAATGAAATTGATAGCTTGGGATATATTAATTATATCAATTCATCCAGCAAGAAAAGAAAGTACTATTCTTGATATCTCTTACATAATCTTTTTCTCTCAGCCAGAAACTACATAGTACAGTAGTATGTATATTAGCGAGTAGACGTGCTTCATATCGGCTCCGGTGTTGTGATAATTTTTATTATAATTTTCCTTAAAATATTACCTAGGCAATTTGTTGGCGGCGAGCGGTTTTTCCCTCTGGCTTCCTTTTAACTTATTTGATTCGCATAGTATTTTTACTAATATATGTTTTTTTCTAAAAATTTTGCATTTCTCGGACTGTGCATTCTAGTTTCTTTTGGTGCAATTTTAACTGTGCTCTGCTATCATTGTGTTTGTGAGACGTTACTGCAAACTGACCTCATGGCGGGGAAGAATCCAAGGAAAGAGAAAATTCCGTCAACCTCTAACTCGGAAGAGTGCGGACAGGTCGTCACACGCAGTCTGGCAAAGGCATTGACTGATGATCCGGGGTCCATAGGTGCTGTTTTGGAAAGGATATTGGAGCCACTGGAGTCGCGCATCTCAAATAAAATCGACCGCTTTTAAAGCAATTGGAGGACCGTCTAACGAAAAAGATCGACGATGCCATTAGTTCCTTCAGCAATAAGCTTGACTCCTATAATAATACGATAAGTTAACTTCAACGGAACCAGGATCTAATGCAATCACAAATTATCGACTTTCATCGCACTCAGCGTTTAAGTGATGCAATTGTTAGCGGAATACCGATCCAGAGTAATGAGAATGCTCACGACGTAGTTAAGAACATTGCTGCTGTTATTAAACACTCTTTGACACCGTACATGGATGCTTTTCGTATCAAACCTAAATCTCCAGGGAAAAGTACACCAATTGTTATCCGTTTCTCTTGTGTTGCTGAACTGAAAGTTTTCTGACTGCTTTTCGTAGGCATCGAGCCTTAAAACTATCCGAATTGAAGTGCTTCTCTTCAGCCGGCCCAGTATATATATCTGAAAGCTTAATGCCGCATTACAACTCAATTCTGCAAAGGCATTAAATTTGCGTAAACAGGGAAGTTATTCTCTGCCAGTACTCGAAATGGTTTCGTCTATGTAAAGTGCAAAAGAGAAAGTATCGATAAGAGAACTACCAGTCAGGATGAACTCAAAGAGGCTTGCATGTGGTAAAATGATGTTACGCCACAAACGGAGCTGATGACGTTTAAATGAATTCTTCACTGAAGTAAGGTTTATTGTTATTGAAAGTTTGCTTTATTCTAGCGTAATTTCAAATTCTAGCCTAGTCTTTCTGATTTTTTTCTTGAAATTTTCTTCTTTTCACCTTTAGTATTTTATCGTAAGATTTTCTTTAAACTTGTATATTAATAGTGCATACATATATATTAATTCTAGCAATTAAGCTCATCATCAATAGTTTCGTGCCTTCGGACATTTTTCATTTAGTTTGTTTTTTCATGTTTTTTTTTTTTATTATTTACAACAGATTTCATCTTTTTATACCCTAGATGAAATCTAAAGGGGTATACTAAGTTTGTCATTCCGTTTGTAACACCTCGAAATAATGATGGTAGAGCAAAATGGATTGGACACCCACGCATAATATTAAAAGTTATTTTGATTTTTGCATGTCCGTCCGTCCGTCCGTCCGTGCGCACCATAACTCGAGAACGCGTACACTTAGAGAGCTGAAATTTTGTACGCGGACTTTAAAAAAAAAAAGTAAAATTAAGTTCGAAAATGAGATAAATCGGGCAACTCCTTCGTGGGGTTGCCATACAAAAATTTCGTTTTCCGTTATATATTTGAACACTGCCTGAGAACGAGTCGCCGTAGAGAGCTGAAATTTGGTACGTGGTGTTTTCATTGTACTAGCAAATAAAATTTCAAAAATAGACTAAATCGGGCAACCCATTCTTGGTGTTGCCATATAAAAAATTAGGTTTTTTATGTATACTGTGAAAACGATGAATCCAAGACATTTTTATTGTACTAAAAACTTCTTCAGGATATGAAATCCTATAAAATCGGTTATAATCATGTTTTCTGCCCGACGAACCGTTGTAGAAATATATGCGAAAAACCACTACAAAAATCAAAATTGCTCAAATGGGTACCCATACGAAATTTCATACGGGCATTCATCTAGGGTATCATAAGAATTGGTCTTAGACCAATTCTAGCTTTTTCACTTGCTCTTATAATGAATAATGACTTAAATAGTTATTTCAGTATGACTTGTGATAGCTTTGTAGAATTGCTTCATTGTACTACTTATTTTCCTTGTACAGAATTCGACACAACCTATTTTTATACCCTAGATGAAATCTATAGGGTATAGTAAGTTTGCCATTCCGTTTGTAACGCACAGAAATAATGATGGTAGAGCAAAATGGATTGGATACTCTCGCATAAAAAAGTTATTTTGATTTTTGCATGTCCGTCTGTCCGTCCGTCGGTGCGCACGATAACTCGAGAACGCGTTCACTTAGAAAGCTGAAATTTTGTACACAGACATTAAAAAAAAAAGTAAAATTAAGTTCAAAAATGAGACAAATCGGGCAACTCCTTCGTGGGGTTGCCATACAAAAATTTCGTTTTCCACTATATATTTGGACACTACCTGAGAACACGTCGCCATAGAAAGCTGAAATGCGGTACATTGTGTTTTCATAGTAATAGCAAATAAAATTTCAAAAATGGACTAACTCGGGCAACCCCTTCTTGGTGTTGCCATATACATATTTTTTGTTTTTTATATATACTTTGAAAACGATCAGTCCTAGACATTTTTATTGTACTAAAGGCTTCTTCAGAATAAAAAATCCTATAAAATTGGTTATAATCATTTTTTCTGTCCGACGAGCCGTTCTAGAAATATATGCTAGAAACCAATGCAAAAAATCAAAATTGCTCAAATGGGTGACCATACGAAATTTCATACGGGCATTCATCTAGGGTATCATAAGAATTGGTCTTAGACCAATACTAGCTTTTTCACTTGTTCTATGTTTATTTTCTATTTCACTGATGGAGGTATGCTAATTTATGGGTTCGGTTAATGGTTTGTGTGAGTTGGATAAAGTAAGATCTGTATTAAATATTCTTTGTGGATATTCTCCTGAATTTCACGAATGTACCGTTAATGCTAGAAGCCTAAAGGAATAAGATGGATGAATTGTGTCAGATTTTTGCCGATTCTAACATTCGTGCTGTCCTTGTTAGCGAGTCATGGCGACAAAATCATATACCGTCGTCACTCGTTGCGATACCTGGCTTTAAACTATTCCGAAATGATCGGTTAAGTCACAGGTGAGGTGGTGTTGCGATCTATTTGAGGAATAATTTAAGGGCTAAAATCGTAGATTCTTCATTGACTGGGGAAATTGAATTTTTATGCTTGGAGGTTGTGGTTGGTTCTGGAAAATGATTATTATGTGTTGTGTATCACCCTCCTGATGTCTATACAGTATTTCCAATGCAATGTCACATTTAGTACACCATTATAATGATGTTATTATTGGTGGTGATCTCTATGTAAACATTCTGATTGATAATTTGATGACTGACTGGTACTTGACTGATATGGTGGCGCTCCACTTGGATGTGATAAATTCATTGCCTACGTTTTTTAATTGTTCGAACCCTTCAGTTCTTGATCTTCTCATGGTTGCTAGTAGGAGTAATGTCAGATTTCACAACCAGCTGAGTCCTCCAAGTATACTCGATCATGATATAAACTTTATGACCTATAATCTTTCCCCGGAAGGTGGGAATCTTAATAAGGCTTTCTGCTATCGTGATTTCAAACATCTTGATAATTTTAATCTGATAAATGAGTGTATATCACTAGCATGGAATGATATTTTCCTTCTTCCATCGGCGGAGAAGCCATTATGGAAATTAAATGAGATGGCCTCTTATTTATATAATATATATGTTCCACTTAAAGTCAAACGGATCCGTCCTTTTAGCAATCCATGGTTTTCTGATGGAATCCGCTCTCTCATTGTTGAAAGAGAGTTCTTTCATAAACAATGGAAACGGGTGAATACTCATTACATGCGCACACTCTATAAACAAGCTCGTAACAAGGTCACTTCTGCAATTAGGGGAGGTAAGTGTAAGTATTTTTCTTCTCAATTCGATCCACGGTTACCTTCCAAATCCTTGTGGAGAAATTTGAAGCGAGTTTCCATTTATACTGATGTCAACCTAGATTGTCCTTTTGATTCTGAGGAAATTAATCGGCACTTTACTTCAGGTCCAGCATCAAATTTATTAATTCTACAACAACCTAGCATGTCATTTCTTACTTTACGTGAACAAAGTGTTAATTGCTTCTCTTTCCGGTGTGTGGAGAATGATGAACTTTTTAAAGCGATGTAATCTATCAAGACCCATGCTACTGGTTTTGATGAAATAAATCCTCGTTTTTTCAACATCTTATTGCCTTACATTATTCCGTACGTTCGGCACATCAAAAACACTTGTCTAACTATGTACATCTCAATTCCCAGAAGTATGGAAAATAGATAGTGTTATTCCTATTGCAAAAAAACGTCTGCTACTGAGCTGGCACACTACCGTCCCATCAGCATTCTCAGTTTTCTTTCGAAAGTCTTGGAACAGCTTTTGCGAGTTCAGATTGAAAATTATATAACATGTAATCATCTCCTGGCGAAATATCCGTCTGGTTTTCGTGCACGTCATAGCTGTGAATCTGCGTTACTCAAGGTCACTACGGACTTGCGATCGGCTCTAGATGAGGGAGATCTTGGTGTGATGGTTTTGTTAGACTTCTCGAGGGCCTTTGATTGTGTTGTACATGAAAAACTGCTGCGTAAGTTATATGCAAACTTTTATTTCTCCTCTTCTGCTGTTAAAATGATATCCAATGTTCTCTCAAATAGGTCGCAGCAGGTGGTCATAAAAGGAGTTCCGTCTTCCCGAATGCATTTAACATGTGGAGTTCCTCAAGGTTAAGTCTTCGGACCTCTTCTTTTTAGTCTTTATATTACCGGTTTATGTGACGTCGTGCATGATGTTCAGTTGCACCTGTATGCAGATGATGTACAGCTACACTTATGTGGACCACGTGGACTGATTGACGACTGTATCTGCAGAATAAACGATGATCTCTCAGAAATTTTTAGGTGGGCAATTGATAATAAACTGCTTTTTAACCCCAGTAAATAGCCCTAGTATAGCCCTCTCTAATTCTTATCTTAATATTGAGGATCTTCCCCCAGTTATGCTTAATAAATTGGAACTACCATATGTAAACCGTATAACCAATCTGGGAGTGAAAATTAATAATCTCTTAAGGTGCTGTGATAATATCAAATCTATGGTAAGCAAAATTTAATGGACTCTGGCTGTCTGCAAATATACTTCCCGTCGATTTGCATTTGAGACTAGTTAGGACACTTTTGGCGCCTCTTTTTGCTTATGGTAGTTTAATATACAGGAGACTAGACTTAGTTTGCAATCGAAAGCTTGAGGTTGCTTTCAACGACTGTATGCGTTTTGCTCTCGGTTCTCCTTATTGATCATTGATTTTGGGTTGTACTCTAGATTCGTACCTAAAGGGTAAAGCACTGATTTTCCTGCATAATCTTACTCGCACAAGTGAGCCAGAGTATATTTTTTGTAACGTTAATTTTCTGCAGTCCCTGAGAGGACGTAAACTTCTAATTCCTCGTTTCAATTCATCCATCCTTGAGGGATCTTAGTTTGTTCAGGTTGCACGCCTTTGGAATCCCCCCCCCCCCCATGCACAGAGTGTTACTTCTATCAGTGAATTTATGTAGCTTATAACGTAATCGTATTTCACTAATTACTAGCTGATTGTGTCGAACTCTTTTCTTCTTATCTTTCCACTATGTTTTTCTTTTCTTTTTCTTTTCTTTCCCTTCATATTTTTACTATTTTTCTAATATATTGTAAGTA
This sequence comes from Dioctria linearis, assembly GCA_963930735.1. Lineage (NCBI taxonomy): Eukaryota > Metazoa > Arthropoda > Insecta > Diptera > Asilidae > Dioctria > Dioctria linearis. The sequence continues at coordinate 188,937,417 of OZ005741.1, read as the reverse complement.
TTACGTTTTATTTTTCTCTCTCTTTTTATTTTAATTTTATTTTGTAGTTTACTAGCTAATCTAGCCGTTCTTTGCATTGTACTAGTATACGATTTATAATCTTGTGTACATATCAGGTAAATAACATGATTGATTTATTGATTGAACTCTATGGAGTCTGTACGTATAAATTGCAGTTCGTAATCAGGGTTCCATAACGTTTATTATTATTTAACTTTATATCAATTGATATGATTTTTTCGTTATTTTCCGTAACGAAATAATATACGTTACATTTATAACGTTATTTCGAGTAACGAAATGATTTTGGTATTTTAATTTTTGTTATTTTAAATAACGTTATACATTTTTAAGTATAATTTCGTTAATGATTGAAAAAAAAATTGTATATTATTAGAAAGAAAAATATGTATATATACATATACTACGCATTTAAAGCAATCAAAATATAACAGAGTTGAAACTAAATTTAGGTACATCTGGTTTGATAAAAATCAATGGTTCGTTGTGGTGCGATGTGCTCTGCAGCTCTCCGAAATATGTACATCTCATAGTGTTTTAGCGTCATTGTTTTTAATTTCAGTTTGTGACAAACTTTTGCAAAGTGAAATGAATTGTGATTTGTAACGTTATTTCTGAGCCCTTCATAATTCGGGGCCATTTTATTACCCTTTGTGTTTTAACTAAATCTCTACTTTAGTAATACTATGCTTGCTGTTTCCATTTTATTTCGATAAATGTTCGTTTAAGCTAATTGCGTTCGCGAATGTCTGTCGACAGTAGGTCATCATTTTGTATGAAAATAAAATTATAACAAATGTATATCAGTATGTTTTTGAATTTAAAATATGGAAACCACTTTTCTAAAGTTAATAGCAATTGTAGGTAAATGTTAATTTTAATTGTGGAAAGCTCTTTATTGTATAGTCAAGTACTACCATTTTAAACATTTTAGAAAGATTGTGGTAATAAATTTTACTTAAATAGAAAGTTTAATAAAAGCGTTTTTCTTTAAAAAGTGGTTTTCTTGAAGACCTCCCAATAGGTATGTAGTAGAAGAGAGTAGTGTATAGAGCCTAGAAGCTGAATACTTAAGCAGAGGTGGAGATAATCTGGACTCCACAAATCTAAGCATGTAGTAGAGAACTCATTTGCAAACAAAATTCATCTACAAAATATAAGTCTTCTTTTAGTGTGGCTGCTACAGAGAATTTTTACACGAAAAAATTAATTCACTCTCCCAACGTTTTGCCTCCTTTTTGATGTTGATGAAGGTGTTGCAAATTAAAATAATGAAAGGTTGTGTTTAAATGAAATTTGTTTTCCAAAGAGCCTCCTATCAGCAAACCTTATCGCTGGAAAAATATGCCGAAAAATTCAGTTATAAATTTAGTCTGGCAACAGTTTGCCGAGACACACGAGCTATAAAATTATATATATGTATTCCAATACATAGATTTTTTTTTAATTTGAAGTCTTATAACGTTTCTCCCATCCATTGCATGTTCACCCTCATTCTTGTTGAAAAGGACACCAGCTAAACTAAAAGTTATAATCAGTCAAAACGAAAATTAAAAACAATTAAAACAACTAGACAACAACAAAATTGGCGTAAAGAAGGAAAGCAAAGGACACAAAATTCTCAAATGAGACTAAAAATGGACACAAGAATTTGCAAAATGATCTAAAGGACAGACAAAAATTTAAAACCAGTTTCAATTTTAATAATTAGGTATGCGGCAAGATGTTCAAAATTTCCAAAATAATCTAATAAAAATGTAATTACTTAAACGATCGAATTTTCAACAACAAAATTTGTAATATAGCACCGAAACCGAAACCGACTTATAGGGCGTTTTCACTATATCGAAATCCCGTAATTTCGCAATTTCAGCATGACGTGGACGAAATCACCTCGGAACACGTAATTTCCAGTACAAAATACTTAATAGAAATGATCTAATTTTTGCGTAATTTCAATGAAATTACGTCGGAAATTACGAAAATTTGCCCGAACGCGCCCATTTTCGATTTCCATTTTTTCTCAAACTCTATAATTTGACATCTGTTGCATACATTTGTCAATAATTATTTACAAAAGTCTCGTTTATGTAATTAATTATTTTACATGCCAATTTGGTATTTAAGTGTAGCAGCTGTCAAACGAAATCATCTCAGTGGTAGTGAAATCACCTGACAGTGATTTCGAAATCACTTCATCAAAATTACGTGATTTCCATCGAGTAAAAACGCTCTATAAGAAATAAGAGAAATCGAACAAACGCAAAAATTCACCCGATACCGTTATCGAGTCCAGCGACAGGAGCCAGTAGTGACCTCCAAAAATTAATCTCATCATCTCTAGCTTAGAATCTCTAACGGAGCCCTTGTCGCTCCTGCAGTACCTACTTGCAACGGTTCCAAAGCGTGGAAAAGGATCTTGGACTTGTGTTACAAATGCTGTGGCCTGCTATCACCAGCGAAAGGCAACAGGACCGTCCTGCACCGACGATTGGTGGTTGCCATGTTAAGTTAAATATGTCTGCGTTCGTTGCCAGATATTCAAGATGTAAACGTCTCTTCAATCCGTCAAAGAAGTGGTACTTAAGTGCTTGTACGTGGTGTTGTGGGTCAGTGTTCTGATTCCCATCTTCGACTCTCATGTAATACAAGTGAATTGTAGATTTAGGCAGTGTTAACACAAAGCTATTCACACATTTCACCCGACTACAAATCATTGGTGCTCATAGAAACGATGTCCTAGTAATGCCGAAATTCGGGTGGATCAACTGACACCTATCACGCACGGGTTCCATTAGATTTTTCAAAGCTGGGGTGAAGAACCTGTGATAGAGGGTGCCTTCACCAGCACAAACTGTGCAGATACTCTGAACTCGCCGGTTGATATGTGACAACTGATTAAGATTTATATGACTGTGATGTAACAATTTGAATGCTATATTAGCAGTAATTAGAAGGATAACTGAAGACTACTCTGCAAGCAATTCCTCCCCCACCACGCCCATATTTACCACGAGATATGTCCCCATCTCTTGTATCCTTTATACTACGGATGTCTTATGGACATAAGCACGTCACGGAGCACACGTATTGTAAGAGTACTGAAAGGTATGTGAAGTGGTCCGTTCAGAACAAGAACACCATCCAACTCAGTGCCAGGTTCACTGGTCCCAAGTTGGCGAAATCTCCCCCGCGCAGAAGCAGCCAGGTCATGTAGTTGTGTTGTGTTAGTGTTTATTTGAGAGTTTCTAGAGATATCAATAATATGTCAATTCTAGAATCTGCGAGAATTCTGTAGATATTTCGCGACACCTTCGTGTATGATTTAGTCGTAGGATGCATCCCACGATAGATATAAATGAGTCAGAAAACACTGACAAAATTCCTCAACCGAGCAGCATTTAACTCAACTCCGGAATGCCGGTCCATTGAGGGATTTAAAGAAGAGTTGAAATCACCCCCGATGATAGTTTCACCACTAAAATTCTGCAGACAGGATTGAACACTATCTGTGAGAGCTAGTCTCGGACGTGGGAGGGAGTGCCGGTTTTTTAATGGACAACTCAGTTTTACAAATTCAAATATAAAATTTTATTAAATATTTTAAAAATTCATTTGCTTAACCTAATATAACAAATTCATTCAGAACTAAAAACTAACCTACAAACTACAATAAAATTCAATATAATACTTCAAGTAAAAAATAATAAAAAAAAATTAAAAAATTCAAATTAAAAGTTAATGAGCTCCTGCTCAGGTGCTGCCAGTTTTCTCTTCGCTCTGAAAAGGGAGAGAAGATCAGAATTACTATCTGTCATCAAACAAAGAAAAGGGGAAAATATTGTTGCTGCTAGTGCGTGAGGGCACAAGAGCAGTAAAATGCTTCTGTCAGTACAACTAGTCTGACAGTATTCTGAGCGTGCGCAGCAGATTAGCATTATGCTACTATGAAGAAGAAGATGTAGCAGATTATTCTCTGCAGCAGAATTATTCTTCTGCGTAAATGTGAGCAGCAGATTATTCTCTGCAGCAGAATTATTCTTCTGCGTAAATGTGAGCAGCAGATTATTCTCTGCAGCAGAATTATTCTTCTGCATAAATATGAGCAAGGGATTGCAGATTATTCTCTGCAGCAGAACTATTCTTCTGCTTAGGTGTGGGCAGGAGATTGGGAAATGATGGAATTTTCAGATTATTCTCTGAAATATAGAATTATTCTTCTATTTTGGAGGTTGGGAATGATATTCTTGTTAATCGGATTATTCTCCGAATCAGATGAGCTCTGAACCAAGAATGCATTTCTGCTGCGGCTCGTCGGCTTTATATAGCTGCTGCATCCAGTTATGCGTTCTCGCCTTTTGGCGTTGCCCTAGTAACGATTGATGCATTATCTGAATGTATCTCAGACAGCTGACTGACGTAATGTCATTTTCTGTCACTGAGAAATTGTAAATATACGAGATGGTGGTATACTTTTGAGGTAAGCTAAAAGTTTTGTACAATTTTTGTTATGAATAATAATATTCTTATATGTTTCAGGTATTACACTTATTTGATGGAATGTTTGGACATCGCTGGATGAACACACGGAAGTTCCCATTATTAGATAAGTGGTGTTTTATTAATTTTATTTAGATTTTAGTTCTTTGTGTTTCCCTTTTTCCCTTTTCTATAGGAGAAAATATTTCATCGTGGGAAGGATTATAAATATGGATGGAACTTACAACGAGGGACCATCATCATGTATGTGTGGCCTAAACACTATCAATAACTTCTCTTGTAATATCTTGGTCATGAGGAAGGTACACGTTTACTACCTTGATGTTTTTGTCTTGTACAACAAAGTCCAAGGAAGACGCGAAGCCTGGGAAGATAACTGGTACGAGATCTAATGACGAGGAGAATCGGCCAAGCGATGCTCCTCTCCTCCATCTTCCTATCGAGACGCTTACAATGAGCTTTATCGTTGTACTTCCCTTTCTTCTTAGACTCCAGTTGTAGGAGTTGAACGTGGGGAAGTAACAACACCGGCCTTATGAAAACCCTTACGAGAATACCCCAGATTTTATCTGAACTCTTCTTGTAATGGAGCTGGGTAAGAATTTTGGGGATAGTCCCCTAGGTATGTTTATCATCCCCTTCTAAACTTCAAACTGGCTATCAGTCGAGATGGTGCTACCATCCGACTCGTAGCCATCATTCGACTCCTCATTACAAGTAGCCGTGTTTTCATTTCTTGATGAGGCACCGTTTTTAGCCACAATAATTTTTGCTTCTGGGGCAACCGCAGGCGCTTTTGTCACTGGCTGCTCCAAAATGGCAGGTTCAGCGCTGGCAGAAGGTTCCTTCTCCAGAGTCACTACTGCTGTAGTGGTTTGCTCGAAGGAGCCTTCTGATCAGCCTTCTTCCCAGTTCTTTTGGGGCACTCTGCAATAAAATGCCATACCAATTGGCAAGCATGCCAGTTTGTTTCGGTGTCCACATCAATCCACTGCCTTGAGCTGGAAATGCTCAGGTAAGAGCATTTTTGAAGCGTACATTCCTTATTCAAGATGATGGACGCCTCTCGGCTGGTAACGAAATTACCCCACCCGAGATCCTCGTCACAATTTTTAATGGAATAGCACGAACGTTGCCATGAACTTTCGTAAATCTCCCCAGGAAATTTAGGAGGTTTTCATGGCGCAATTGCATCGGGAACCGCGAAAACATTGCTAGTTTGGGCTTTTCCTGGTGGCGACGGCACAAGTTGTCCACCGTCCACCTCGATGCCCGCAAGCAAAGGCTTGGTAGCACTCGCGATGGTCGTGGTGTGCGCCTCAGCCATTCCCTTAGCTATTATCCCCATGCAAAATACCGACTCACTGAATATTTCTTGTATGCTATAATAAATACTTCTGAAAGTTTCGTTAATTTGATTTAATGTTTAAGGTATTGGTAAATATTTCTTGCATCGCCATTTATCGCTTAAAGTGCGAGGGGAAAAATAAGGCTCCTGTTAAAGAAGAATTTTTACTATAAAATAAACACTATTCACACTAAAACAGGCGATTAAGAATATGAAAACCTTTCATGGTTTCTTTTCCACTATTTAAATTGACAAAATTCATAATTGTTTTAAGTCCTCTAGAGAATGCAAAATGTCAGGAAATATCAATTGCACCATTCCAGAAGTGGCCGGTGGAGAATATATTAAAACTGCCGACAGGTTACAACTTCAACGCATCCAGGAGCAGCCACAAAGCTATACTTTGTGGAGCATCTAATGTTAGCTTTAACACCAAGTCGAAAGTGGCGCAGTAAAGAGCATTAACTCCGTCAGTTGCAAGACTGGTACTCAACTGATCATCTTTAATACAATAGATTATTGTATTCATACAAAAATTGTGGTTACACTAAAAACTATTATTGGCTAGCAATAATCTGTCAACGCATTTTGTACAATTTTACCTAATATGCAAAAGTGTGCTTGCACCTAAAATTGGCTAAGATAATTATTCAATAATCTATTAATAGGATTTACACATTATGCAACTCAAGTGTAATGTACAGTGCGTCGAATTACTTTTACTTCGGTAACTACACCGCAAAAAATCATGGACTAACTTTGTGGAAAATTGCTAGGTTAAAATAGTCACTACCGCTTAAAATGTATGTATTATATACATATAATCATTAAGAAATTAAATACTTTTTACGTAATCTGCAAACTTCCTACTTTTAATTGCAAAAATAAGTAAAGTAAGTAATTTCTTAGCTATTTGATGTGATTTTACATTTAATTACATAAACTTGTTTGTGTATGTAATTTATTAATTTCTGTACGAAACATTATATTGGCAATTGAAATATATTACATAACCATTGGTAAATTTACATATTGTGTACTTTACATACGGAATTGAAGAATTCATAAATAATGTAAAATTACATTAAACTTATGTAACTTAGTTCCACAGCATTATGTAAACTTACATATCGCATTTTACATCCGAAATTGAAAAATGCATAAACAGTGCAAAATTGCTTTACATAAGGTTATGCAGTGCGCATAAAGTTGTGTAAATTTCCGCTACCATTGTTGGCGATTTGTTGCCTTATTATAGTAGCGGAATTTTCAATAGATATTTTTTACGATATAGTCAATATTATATTTTCACATCGATTTATTCAAATTTTTTTTTTAAGTTCGTCAAACATTAAGAAAATTATCTAGTTATTAACAAAAAAAATAAATTTTATTGTCATTGATAAAAAGGAGATTTATTCTTTATTTATATATAGATATATTTTCTTTCACTTTTATTTTGAGTTGAATAATTTTTTTATTTTAATTTCATTTATATTTTACAATTGTTTTATTTATCCTATCTTTTATCTTTATACAGTTCTGACTGATGTACCTATATCAAGATTTTTGAGCATCTAAATTTTTCGTTGACTACTTATTTATTTTTGTGTACTTACGTGCAGAAAGTCCTTAAAATAACAATATTATCAAATCAATAACAAATGACAAGTACTTATAATTATAAATATGGGACTTAGAATTAAAAGACGAGTACATAATTCGCATACAAAGATTAACAAGTTATAAAGAACTTCAAAACAAAACTAATACTAGAACAAGTGAACAAGTTACTAAATGAGTAGAGAAAAAAACAGAGTTTCATTAAATCGCGATAGTACTCAGCTATGAGAAGTGACCCTGACAAGACAATTAAATAAATTACGGGCATAAACGAGGCTCTTAAAGAAATTGACAGCACATGCATGCTAGATGCTACATGGCAGAGCATTCAAATAACACATAATCTGGACAAGATAAGAGTTTTCCATTACTAGCCTAGTAAAACGAGGAAAAATATCGTTCCTGTTTCGATCTGAATTAGTGAAATTAAACGTTTCTCTGAGGTAATATGATTCGTTATGGTCATGGTCATATCTGTGAAGTCCGAAAATGTAGCGTACGCTATCGTTAAACTGGACCTCCATTCTACGGGTACAAACGCTGTCAAGTCGAAGAAAAATTTAATTTTTATAAGTGAAGTAAGGCAAGATTAGTGTCATAACTAAACTTATGCGGGTTGTTTTTGGCAAAATACTGGCTGATAACCAGGGCCTACGAGGCAAGGCAAGGCGAAGCGCGGTTACATCAAGTGTTAAGAAATAGTATGATTGCAGAGAGTGTTCATAACAACGCTGTATCAGCGCATGATATGACTGGACATCTCGAGGTATCTCACTCAAGGAAGAAATTTTTCATTTTTGCACCGAGCTAATTTTCATAACTGGTATATTCTTATAGATTTCATTTTATTATTATTTATATATATATATGTATATATAATCGAAGATTTCTTTACTCATTCTCATATACTGGAACAATCCATCAGGATAGTACGAAAATCTCATGTACATGATAAAATTACCAACAATTTCATTTATGGGGTCACACGTAACACTGCGAAAAGTATATTATTTGAAAAGTGCCGCACTATCATACTACTGCCATATACTACTTGTCAAACACAAGATTTATCCTTCAGAGTCAGACGATTCGCCACGAAACTGAACGCCTTATTGTGAACACTACACCTCGCGATGTGCCTTCACCTCGCCTCGCTGAACTCTTGATATAGCCTCTCCACATCACGCCTAGTTTCATTTTGCACGTACCTTTAGGTACTTAATCGCGTGCCACTTTTTGATTAGCTATGCACTTTCCAGGTGGACAATGTCTTGTTGATTGTTTACCTTTGCATTTAATTGTAATGCTGCTGACCGTTAATATGATTACGCGAAATTCTAGGTAGGTCGGGCAGTTAATTGATTAATGGTTACATACATGCACTTGAGTCAATGGGGTTATTACATAAATTAAGAACATTTATTGCAATTTTTGGCTCTGATTCTTGGTTTAGAACTCACATTATCTGATCGTTTCACAGATACTAGAATTCTTCAACCGCCATCTGTAAATATAATCAGAATTCCTAATAACACAATGATTTTAGATGAAGAATTGCAGCTACATCATTACTCGATAATCATCTGGAATGGTGAACAAAACGACACTTTACAGGGAAAAAGGACTACATATTTGGCAATATTGGGGAGGGGGTGGGTGTCCTCACAAGTGTCAAGAATCATTCAAAAGAAATCATATAAATAATATATCTGAAGCCGGATTCACCAAGTCGGAGAGTTGTGGAGATGAGAGTCTTTTTGACACTTAACTCTCCACTTGGAGCTCTGTAACTCGGGGAATTTGTATTGAGAATTACAAAACTCTGTATTCCACTCGACAAAACGCTCGGCTGTGTTAGTTGTGGAGAAGTAAGAAGAATATTTCTCAACTGACAGTACTGTCTGGTTTTGTTATGTTTTGTGAACGTACGTAGGTACCTAGGCTTTTCAAATTAAATTAAAAAAAACCAAATTATGGAAATCCTTGCAATACTTACAGAGAAATATGTTAATTGGTGTCTCAACACATCCGCTAAAACTTTTAAATTTGCTCGTCTTCCAGTACAGAGGAGATAGTATAAAAATTTTAAATATGCACGTTAAGGGTTATACGTAGGAGTAAATTGCATCTACGTGTTGTCCCCTAATTAGATATATAACACGTTTTTGAGTCCGGTACATGGTTTTGGAGATAAATGCAAGGCAAGTGAATCAGTTCTCCTTAAGATGAAAAAATTGCATTTTTTGGTACAAAAATGGACATATTTTTAACTAATGGATGTGAAACAAAGAACGGAAGAAATATATACAAAATATAGGAACTGGGGTGTATATGACCCAAGTGTAAAAAGCTGTCTTTCGACAGTAAAAAGTCAGCTATGAAGTAAAAAAGTTAAAAACAAACTACACCACTCGATTACCCGCTTCTCCCTCTTTGATTTGATACCAAACATGACGTACTTTGGACAACCCCCAATAAGGTTTGGTACGACCCCCTATCCCCAAAAGCAGCTACCCCAAAAATTCTTCATCTATATTTTTTTACTCTAGACCCTAAATCCGAAGGATAAAACCCCAATGCTCTACGATTCTCCCACACAGAGTTAGCCCTCCCTACTTCTCACCTTTTCCCTAACTCCCAAGTATGTTAGAGATTCGCGAATGAAGAGTTAGGGAGTTTTAATCGGGGAAAACGAAAATTCTCATCTCCCACACTCCCAAACTCTCCGAGTTACAGAATACGGGCCCTGAAGTTGGAAACAATACTTCCAAGCCTATTTTCTTTTGCAATTGCCCTTAAATACAAAATCAAAATAAAGGAACATGTAGTTTGCTCATATGGGCGATTAGTCATAGATCCTCTCACTAGATTATGCTAAGCTTTGTAATTTTCGGGCTTCAGAAAGTAGATTTGTTTTGCGACACATTGTGTAAAAAATAGTCATCGTGGGGTGTTAACTGTTAAAAATATGAAATTGGAATCGGGGACATTTTTAATCTGTTTTTCGGCATGATGTAAAGCTCAGTATAATGATTACTAGCACTGGCCAAGGCTTTTCTTTTTATTTTGCAATTTTCTTAAAAATGTTTGCAAAACATTTTGAATTCAGCATTCACTACATTGTTTTCCCAGCTCACTTCTGTTTCCCCCCACCACACCATTCAATTTTTGCACGAGATGTACGCAAATAGACCTATTAATGAAAGAAATGAAAAGGGACCCCACGGACCCCCTTACATATAGAAAAAACTGACCATAACAAATCACTACGTTAAGATTACTATTCAGAGCAAGACTCCGTCTTCGAGCCGGCTCAGGAAATCACCCCAAACCAGCCCAATTAGATTTTCAAAAATTACTTTTCTAAGGCAAACAACCCAGATTGTTAGGCTGATTTCCCGCTGAGGTATATACCAGTGCTTTCTTAATGATGCAAACAAAACAATAACACACTTTTCTTTGGGTATGATTGACACCGATTCGTGGATATGCGTTTTGTCGCAACTTTCAACAAGTGTCAGCAGTCAGCGCAAGTTTTAATTAATATTTGTGTTTAGCTTCTACTTTTCCCGCCAGATTAAGCAAAACTTATTTGCTGGCATTTTGTCTGGTATTGCCTGTTCCACTATGAATTGCAACCAATCAAATGTAGAGTCTTAATATAAAAAAAATATAAAATAAAATAAATAACTAAAATATAAAACATTTTTAGATAATAATCGAAATATAAAAAACTTCGAGCAGATTACCAAATTCACATAGATTTAACCAACTACAAAGTAAATACAATATCAAGGCTAGGGCAAAATATCTAATAACAAATAAGTTTCTCCTGCTTTTTTTCACTTACCTGTCAGATTATGCAAAATATTTTCATTTTCAATAGACATTAGAAAGTCTTGATTGAAAGACATTAGCATGAAAGCCTCCAAATGATCTTGAGATAGACAACTCCTTACTCTATTCAAAATCAGTTTTAATTTACAAAACGAACTCTCACATGCAAATGGTGAATTAGAAAGGGTTAATAAATACTTTTATGATTTTTCTAGAGTGTGCCTTACCATATAACCCAACTAACAATTTTCATCTCATAAAGGTCTACAAGCGTCTAATGAGAAGATATACGTACATACTTGAGTATCCTTGTTATTTCAGTGTAGTAGAATACTACGTGTGTTTTATGAATGTGTTGTCAGAATTAAATGGCGCATTTATGCGAGTTATTTTTCTCTTATAAAAATGCGTTAGCCCTTTATGTAAGAGTTAAGTAAGTTTCATAAGAAAACTATTTGAATTTTTATGAGAGTATTTACGTAATCTTATAAGGGTATCATTATAATTATTATAATCTTATTATAAGAGCTACACTTTGCTTATGAGAACTTTTAGAAAGAGTAAGAATTACATATAGAGCATACATCAGGCGATCTTATTTTTAAAGAGTTTAAAGAGACATAATTTTTTACATTTTATAAATACTATACTATACTATATTTTTGGAAATCTATTTTACTAAAAATTCTCCATATTAAAAGGAAATATGGCCGCTTTTGACTTAGTTTCCTTATGAGTATAAAAACCTTGTTATAAGAAGTTTAGCTTTAATTACAAGAGTTGTATAATTTTTTTTGCCATAAGAGTGTTATTCTATTTATTAGAACCAAGGTCTGCGTATGAAGCTTCAATTCTTTTTATGAGAGTTAAACTCTTCATAATTCTTGTTATGAGAATAAAAGTTTGCATATGAGACATCTTAACTCTTGCAATGAGATTATAGCTCTCACAATAAATATGAAGCATTTGTTATGAGCATTTAACACCCGATTTAACATTGCGCTTTCATGAATTTATTTAATTTATTACTATTCGTGTTAATTTAAATTAAACTTACTTGTGATGGTATTATAATGATGTCAACAGAAATCGCAGCGTCTTGACATTCATCGTAGATGCTTTGAATGGAATTGTTGCTGCTATAGTCTGGATGAATACATGTTTTTACTGTACATGATCATATGAAAGAGCTATGAATTTTAATGAGAATGATTAGTTTTTTGTACTTGTAAGAGTAACAGTGTCCTTATAAGAGTTTTAATATTCTACCACTCATAAGAGCATCTTCATGAGTTGCCTTATACTCGATCTTTTACAATAACTTTCATATAAGTACAATAACACCTTAATACTCATAAGGACATTTTCTTGAGAGTACATCTCTTTGAGAGTTAACATTTCATAAAAAAGACTCAACAAGAATAAAAGTTTTCTGCCACTCAAAGCAAGAGTACAAAAATGGTCTTAATATAAGAGTAAAACGTTTAGAAGGTCTAGTAGCATTAATCTCTCTTGATAATAGTACTATAAGATATACGTAAGTCTTATTACAAGAATTGTGTTATGACAATATACAAGATGGTTAGGAGATTCTTTAGTGATACTTTTGGCATTTATAAACGTTGTTCTCTGGAGAGTTTTTAGTTGGGGTTATATTTTTATAGTTTAGTACCATTGTAGCAACAAATTACACATTTTTTGCAGAATTTGTCATCAACAGCGTCGTAAATCCTGTTTAGATCATTCTTTGGTGTACTTCTTTGCTAATGCTTATAACAACTAATTCCATTTGAAACCAAAATCCAGAACATCCATATACAGATGATAATCTGTCACCTGAGGATAAAATTGGTCAGCTTTTTCTCAGACAGAATATTTTTCGACTAAGGAAACTCGAGGGGTGAAAGCGTTCAAAGTACTGGTACAACTCTTTGTGATTTGCGAATCTGGACTTAAGTCACTGACAACTTTGTCCACAGTCACCTTAAAAACATCTAATCTAAATTTGTTAGGTGGATTTTGTCGTGCGTCGTCTTCGTAACGTCGTAAGATCGTTCTTTCTGTCGTCTGTTCTGACCACACATCTTTTTCTTTACGTCTAGCGGGATTTAATTTTCAACGAATTGTTTATTTACCTTATGTATAAACTTTTCGATCTCTTTGGCAAAATTTTGTAACTATTGCTTTATTTATGAGCCCAAGCAAATAAATAACCAGAATTGTTAGTTATTTCACATCACCTATTACCAAAATTAATACATGCGTATAGCACCAAACATGGGTGCAGCAAGGAGAGGTTTTTGACAGGCATGTTGCAAAGCCATTATATTGGCCTCGAATGTTCGCCGCCCGATCGGTTTAGTTACCAATACAATTGGCTATATCGAACCCTAAATTGCATATGCAATTGGCCTCAATTTTATACATATTTTTGATCTTGCCACAAGTACAAATGATTACACTAATCAGTCGCTCATATACGTTGTCCTTAACGTAATGGATCATTACTGAGCATTGGTCAACAACATTAACGTCTTGGCTAGTGCCAATTTGCATAGAATTAGAATATATTTTGCCTTTTTGTACTTATTGGAAGTTTTCCCCTTAATAAGGTTTAAAAATATGGCCGCTATTATTATATTAGCAGTTGACTTTGACAGAAAAGTACTTAGATTACCTTTGTCTTTTGAATGACCTAGTCTATCAAGACGTTTTAGGCTTTGTTTGGCTACTCCTTCAACAGGTTTTCGCAATAAAATATCAAATTTTGAAATAAATAAGACAATTTCTAATAAATTCCTGTTATTTATATTTTCATATAATCGGCAATATGCTATTTCATTTTGACTATTATCCCTATGGATTACACCACGTTTTCCAATTATTTTATGACTTGAATCATGCTTTCAAGTATCTGCCCCTTCGTTTCAATTTTTCCTTTTTGTAGCTGCACTTGAAAACAATAGGCCATGCACGACTTTATTATCCTTATGTAGTAGGTAAGCTTCAATGCTGAGTATATGTACCTTGGTGAACTCATGCTCTTCTAGCCTTTTGTATATATATGCAGCAATGGTATTTACCTCAGTGTCATTAGAGAATCGTAAGCACACCCAGCAATGAAACATTTTTTAGAGCTATTGAAACTATCCACGTTTTATTTTCGCGCCAAATTTTCTCGATTATATTATAGTTGATACTTTGAAAGCTGTCATTGGGTTGTAGTGGGTGAACCTTAGAATATAGAGGGAACAGGAAGTGCTGATACCTATAAAATTCGTGTTCATGAGCGTGGATTTTTTCGGGGTATCATGAAGTAGGTCAGAATTATATTGAAGAAAGAGACAAATGTATTTTCAGCTGTCAAACGAAGTTTCCAAATTTGCAACAATTTGAATCTGGTGAAAGTGGGAAATCATTTTTTAGTTATAAAATATTATTTTGTATTAAATTAAATTGAAATTAATAACAAAAACGATGAAATATTTGTTTATTGAAGATTTGTTTATGTTTGTTACAGCTGAGAAACTCCTTGGGTATCTTGGCGCAGTGGCAGCGACTAAGAGCACGATAAAGAGAATTTTTGGTGGGAAAAACTGCAGAATTTTTAACCATATAACTTGTTTGCCCGCTCTCTATATTGATTCTACTACACGGCTGTACTGAGCTTTCACTACAGCGGCAACATATACTAACATAACCAGAATTTGACTGAAAAGTGTATGCCAAGTAATGTTATTATTTCAAACATGGAATGCTAGTAAATACCGAACAATTTAAGAAATTTAATAAAAAAAGAGGAATCAAGATATTTTCACAAAAGATGTATAAGAGCGGTTGGCCCTTTCACCCTTAAAATTAAAACTAAAACAAAGTTTCTATATAGAACAAATTCGAGAGATCAACAATTTTACTTGTGAAGGAAGTATTGAGTGAATCCCTTGGCTTCTACTGTTTGTTTTTGCAAATTTTTGTAATCACTTAAAAATTCAATCGCTCTTATTCTTACTCATATGGTCGTACATAGTAACAAAAATAATATCAACAATTTAGTATTTTGTTTAGTTATGGTAGTAACTTTCATAAATTTGTTATTAGTTACCAGTACTGACGGATGACGGTGCAAACGACCAGTCCTAGACGTTTTCATTGTACTGCAAAGTTCTGCAGAATAATAAATCCTATGAAATTGGTTATAATAACATTTTTCGTCCGACGAACAGCTCTAGAAATAGATGATAAAAACCACTTTAACAATCAAAATGGCGCAGAGGAGTGACAATTGGTCTTGCTTTTTTCCTTGTTTTTATAACATTTAGCTTTATCACATGTAGTACACTAACCTTTTTGTGAGGTGAAGCAACATACGAAAAAATAAGAAGAAGAAGACATTGCAAAAATGAAAAAATTAATTTGAATGAATTAAAATATTTTTGGTTTTCAGGGTCAAATATTGATATACATCAATATATTGTATATGACAATATATTAATGTATTGACGATATGGCTTTGAATGATTCTGGGCACTGAGTATCTGAGTTAGAGCACAATATAAAGTATAACCATTAGAACTCTTATGGGGATTCCCCATGATCTGGACAGTCATAAACTTCCTCTCTTAAGAGGCTCTTTCAGTTATTCAATATTTTTTGCGCAGATGGGAAAGCACCAATTGGATTCTCTCTTTTGGAGGGACAGGATGATCTTCTTTAACCTATAGTTTTACGAGTATAAAATAGTGAGAAAGAATAATAAGATGCTTCATATATACCTGAAATTATGCGAACTTTTGCTCGTAAAACTCGATCTAGAATCGAGTTTAAAAATTTTACTTTGTTTTCTTTCCAACATTTCTTAGTGTAGACAGCTATTTCGGGATATATTTTGACTCGGATCATCCCCATATAATTTCTTAAGTGCACGATCACTAATCTTACTTTGGCAATTCGTACCGAAACGCAAGCAATGTGCGTTGACTTGAATGAGTTTCGATAAGGCAGAGCACCACAACAGTTGATACGATTGGTTTCACGCGCACCAAGAAATTTGATATCCTGAAATGGCTGTTCTTCATTAACACGCGCCAGTTAATTTTTTAGTATAATGCGCATATTCATCACGTACTTCTAACTGATGGATTATTTTTCTCTATCTTCCAATATAACGATCTTGCGTTTTCTCTTTACCACTTTTCATTGGGGTCGAACTTTCTTTAATAACTGGGCCATGAGAAAAATAGTACTCGTTTAGTACACGTGCACATGTTATTCAAAAGTTTCCATATGGCCAAGATTAACATATTCTTGCAAAAAATTCCCATCTTCTTTCCGGATCTTTTTAAATATTAAAAAAAACAATTTTTCTATTTTCAATGTTTTATTAGTTAGTGTGATAGGTTACTTTGAATTTTGAGTAGAAGGACAAATAATCTTTGGGATTATACGCCAATATCGATCACTTAATTCGAGTTTTAGTCTATTCTATCATTAATCAACTTAGTTAACATCTAATTTTATCTCCACTGTATTGCTGCAATTTAAATTTAATTAATTAATTAAATTAGTAGGGATACAAGGTGCAATCGATAGTTTCAAATCAAACATTTTGCCATCTCTACCAACAACAGAAGAGGTACTGCTGAAGGAGATCACATGAAAAAAGAATGAACAGAAAAGGGTTTGAAATATTTATTAACGAAAGGCTTAGGGGAGAAAAGGGGACATTTGAACAGAGAATTTTCTGAGAGAGCACTGCAGAAATGAATCACCTCAGGCATAAAAGAAGGCAACACTAGTACCCACCTCAATCTTATGTACATGACTCGAGTTGGTATTAAGCAGGTGGGGCAAACTGTATCTGCGGAGAGAGGTCAGCTTGTGACTATGCGCGCGACTATCAATGCGGCAGGAAATGCTCCTCCACCTGTATTTATATTTACTCGGGCAAAGATGGTTGATTCCTTGATGATAGGTGCTCCCGAAGGCTCTCTTGGTTTAACAAGTAGACCCTCAAGTGGATGGATGACAGCTCTACTCTTTATTGAAACACCGCAACATATTTAGAACTTTACCCGATGCAGCCGAGATGATCCAATATTACTTTTGATGGATAATCATGAAAGCCACTGAACATTAGAGCCTGTTTTGTACGCGAGGGAAAATGGTATTGTACTCTGTACATTTCCCCCACACTGCAAGCATAGGCTACAGACTTTGGATGTGTCAGTAATTGTACCATTTAAAAACAAGTTAGCAGTTAAACAATATGAATGGCTCCTTAGTTATCCGGTAAAAATTATTACGATTCACTATTGTTAACCAATTAGATCAAAATCCCCGATCTATTAGAATTTCACTAGGTAGCTGTAAGCTGCTAGCCCGTTGTTGTGGAAGGAAACGCATAAAGACATCGACCAGAGCGAACAAGTCAATCTGTACCTGTTCTTTGCTCAGGACAGTAAGTAGTAATTCAAGGTGAATAATGTAAAGTATCGTGGAATCCGCCAAGGGGCGCAACAACGGGTTCAGCTAAGTATTTATATTGAAATCTTTGTTAAATTATCAGAAGTGGGATATGAATTCTCAAAATATCTGTCTTGTGTGATTGTAATGAATACATTTACCAGTGGAGGACTGGTTTGAGTATTTGTATGGATGTGTTCATCTCCTCACTGTTGGGCTGGCATGGTGGTGTTCTCTTAGCAGATGTAGGTACATGCTTGAAATAGATCTAGCCATGAATTCTGGGCATGAATGACTAGAGGGTTTCATTTTCTGTACTAAATTTTCCAAGAACCTAACATCTTAGCCGTAATAGAGAAATAAAACTTACCCTCTTAATTTCTTGGCGATTCTTTAGAATAGGTAAACGGCAGCTGCAATTAGGGAACGTGAAAATTTAAATGCGCAGTGTCAGAGTTATTGGAATTTGTAACACGATATTGTTTTCTGTTATTATGATAACCCAAAGTAGCTGGCTCTCACAGGCGCCCGATATCAAATTTGTGAAGGTGAGTGCGATGTGGAAAGGAAAACGATTCCTTATGGTAGGGTAATAAAAATTGTTTGGGATAAGTATTTTAACCTTGTGTTGCGACTTCATACATTTTACGACGGGTTGGAAAATTATTCTTAAGGTTCCAGGGTCAAAGTCGGATAGTGCGTCGATTTCGATTATAAATTAAAAGTACGATATTTCAGAGATATGATTCGCGGAGAAGTGTTACAACAAATTAGATTGAAGTGCTAAACTATTAAGTTTTTCTTGTTTGCAAGTGCAATTGTGACTTTTTTTTAAATACTCTATCAAAGGGTAAGACATTATTTTAGTGAATAGAGAACAATAATGGCCGGCACATATGTCGGAAGAAGAAACAGTTTCGACCAAGACTTCGTTGGAAGAAAATAGGGAACAGTCACCGGTTCTAACAAGGATACAGGAGTCCTTTGAATTTCGGATAGGTATGCACGAGGTAAGGAATCTAATACCAGCGTTCAACCGCGGACACCCTGACAGCCCTACTGCCACAGAATGGCTCAACATTATCAATAAAATGAGAAGCATTTGTAACTTGTCTGATCGCACGAGTCTTTTATACGCGTCCATCTGGTTAGAATCGGCAGCTACGTTTTGGTACCAATGCAGAGAGGAGGAACTAAACTCTTGGCCAGAGATTCAAAAAGAGCTAATCAGAAGTTTCCCCAACAAAGTAGATGAGTCAGCAATCCACATAAAACTTATGACCAGGAAGAGAAAGCCTTCCGAACCTGTCGAAACTTACTTTTATGAAGTCCTTTCGATGGCTCAATCAGCTAAATTAAGTAAGACAACAACATTGAACTATTTAATTTCTGGAATGGAAGACACAAATTTTTCTAATGTCTTAACGGCCGCTATTTGCCAGACGCCGGACGGATTTTTAAACCGATTGAAGTCTTACGAAGGTATAGAGAGTCAAACAACAAATAGAGCAAGATTGGGAAGGAACGCTACAGTTACAGGATAAAACAGTGAAAGAAATATTTGAAACACTCAACAGCTTGAATTCCTCAAATCAGCGGAAGAATGCTGAACACGAATATAAAATTAAAAATGGTAAGATATTTAAGAAAACTCAAAACGGGCTACGATTTGTTGTACCAATAGGAGTCCGTTGGCGGATTATTAAGAGAGCTCATGACGATATTGGACACGGTGCACTGGAACGGACATTAGAACAACTGAAAAAAACCTATTGGTTCCCGAACATGCACTCTACTGTAAAAGATATATTAACAGTTGTATCGATTGCTTGTACACGCAGCGAGATAAGGACGAATCCCGATATCAGTTGCATTCATCATCGACAATATCTGTTCCCTTCCATACGATTCACATCGATCATTTGGGATCTTATCTGTGAAGCTCTCGTGAAAACATGCACCTTATTGGAGTCATCGACTCTTTTACAAAATTTGTTGTACTTAAGGCAATTAAAAACACACGAACTCAATACGTTATACGTTTCATCGATGAGCTGTCACAATTTTTTGGTATGCCAGAAAGGATAGTAAGCGATCGAGGTACAGCGTTCACATCTGGATCATTTCATGAATTTTGCGAAGAAAATTCAATAAAGCATATAAAAACGGCAGTTAGAACTCCTGGAGCTAATAGACAAATTGAGAGGTACTTTAGAACAGTGTCTAGTTCAATCTCAGCTACCAGAACCAGACACGACGGAATGGATTGGGATGAAAACATAGCTTCCATTCAGTGGGGACTTCACAATTTGCCTCACCGAATTACTCGTCAAAGTACGTTTAAGCTCATCTTAGGATATGAGCCAAAAGTTATTCTTAGAAATAAATTAACAGCAGCCTTACATACCGAAGGCTCGGAAGGCGAAGATGATATCCCATTAGCAGAACTAAGGGAACGGACAGCAGAGCGTATTAATGAAGGCCCGACCCCTCTAGCAGAAAGGGTTAATCAGAACAGAATAGCTCCAAGGGAATACAATGACAGCGACCTGGTCCTCACTCGGATGGAACACCAAGCCACTGGACAGCCACGAAAACATCTACCACGCTACAAGGGACCATATATCGTTAAAAAGGTATTGGGAAACGGCAGGTATTTGGTAACGGATTGTCCTAATCTGCGAATATCAATTAAACCATTCCAATCAGTATATGCAGCGGACAAGCTGCGCCCATGGTGCTGCCTTGATGACTTCAATCTTGAAGAGTCTCAATCGATCTCGGAGTTGGGTGATACGAGTATATGATAAGAAGATGAATAAATAAGGAAATAAAATAAAATAGAAAAAAAAATGTTTTTATTTCAAGCTGGTGTTATAGGTGATTTTTGTTGGACTGGATGGTTTAATACAACTAATTTACTAGCACTAGCTCAATAGTTTCAGCCTTCGTTGTTAATGACTTGTATTAAGAAATTTACTGTGATGCTGGTGGCATGGGCGAGTGAATATGTCATTTTAGGATATTGGTAATTACAGAATGCTGTAAGTATAATGTTACGTATCTCATAATATAAGAGTGATTGCAGAGTACTGGTCACGTGTGGTAGTAATTGGTATTGGAATGCATAGTAGTGGTTTCAGAGTACTGGCCACAGGATTGATTGCAGAGTACTGGTAGCTTGTGTTGTAACAGTAATTCCATATTACTGATCAATTGTAAGAGTGGTTTCAGAGTACTGGCTACAGAAGTGATTGCAGAGTACTAGTCACTTGAGGTGTGACAGTAATTCCATAATTCTGATTGATCAATTGTAAGGGGGTTTCAGAGTACTGGCTATAAAAAGTTGCAGTTGCATAGTACTGGCCGCGTGTAAAAAAAAAGGTTCGTCGAGGGCAACGACCAGGTCGGATGGCCGAGTTGTTAACCAAATAGATCAAAATCCCCGATCTATTAGAATTACACTAGGAAGCTGTAAGCTGCTAGCCCATTGTTGTGGGAGGAAACGCATAAAGACGTCGACCAGAGCCAACAAGTCAGTATGTACCTCAGTACAGTAAGTAGTAATTCAAGGTAGACAATGTTAAGTTTAGTGCAAGTCGACAAAGTCTTTTCGGGGAATCCGCCAAGGGGCGCAACAACGAGTTGAGTTAAGTATTTATATTGAAATCTTTGTTACACTATTTAGCAGGAATTGCAAAGGATGCATTTGAACAGGCATTCAATATTATAAATATACTAGCAGGCTTTAAAAAAACAGGAATTTGGCCTTTCAGTACCATCGTTTTTACTGATGATGATTTTCTATCTTCGACTGTCACGAATTGATCTTCTAATGAAGCAGAAGGCTCTAATTTAGTACCCACATACACTAATAATATTAACGACCTTACACCTGCTTCTGTTGAAATTAGGCCAGCTGATATAGTATCAAATAGAAATATTCCAAGTAGGGTAGACCGGGGTCGAAAGTAGGAGGGGGCGAAGGTAACAACCTAAATATTTACAAATATATAATAGATACATACGCCTGTATTATGTATAGGATGACGTTAGACGTTTGGCAAACATATCTCAGTTCACCGGTAGACGAATAACGTAGTAGACGTGTGCAGAAACAAAAGTATATATTCAGTGCGGCAAAGCAATTTTTTTTAACGTGTTAAAATTGCAATATAAATATTTCCGTACAAGCTTACTTTTTCTTTTTTTTTATATTTGAGTGTAGTTAGTTTTGAGTATTTTAATAATTGCTGCTTAATCATTTTTGGTACTTTATAATTATAATTTTAATTCGAAGTTCTTAATCGTGGTCGGGGACAATTATAACAGCATATTCCGGGGTCGAATGTAACGTTACAACCGACCAAGCTGTGCAATTTTTTTCTGGGTCATTATTAAACTTCTTTTATTGTAAAATGCCTCCTAATAAGATCAGAAAGACGAACAGGGGTACAAAAGATGTATCATTATATGAGCAAGCATACGGTGACATAAATGAAGGAACATTCTCTGGTCGAGCAGCTGCAAAGAAATATGGGTTGTTTTACATATCTTTGGCAAGATATATGAAGAAGAGGTAAATATTTATTTATTTTGGACGTGAAGTCCCAGCTGTTAGCTCGGTGGACAGCGTTGACTGCAGTGCGGCACATTAGCACCTCGGCTATTGCGGGAGAGTTATGGGGGGGGGGGGGAGGGGGGTTCACCAAAAACCTGCCGTTGCCTTTTGCCATAATCAAAAGAAATCATCGTGCCTGACATACAAAAAGCCGTAGCACACACTCCAGCCATGAAGGGGCCTTTACACCACTTACCCTTACCTTAGTGAAGGCGCAGATGGACTGCCTTCTGCTACTTGCCCCAACCAACCAATCGACACTGGGGGCAGATAATTTTCAGTATCCTTGATATGACCTGTAAGAAGAGGTGTAGCGGACCTATTCAATCATGCCAGGCGAAGAGGACTCAGGGAGAGTGAGAGGGAAGAGCGAAATTTCTAACACTTCATGGGGTTATCTGTCAACACAACATTTATTGATTGGACTGTTGCCCGCAGATAAACAAACTTAGTCTCTGACCCGTATTATGTTCCTGTTTGTTGCTTTTAATGCACCATAATCTAAAATTCTAGGGTGAGCAAGATTTACATCCCTACACGAAATAGTATGCCTATAGTCTTTCCCTCTTTGATTTCACTTCCTTTCAAAAATATCAAAAATTTAATATGGTAAAATATACTAAAGATATCGTTTGTTATTCACTCAAGAATGTAGTAGTCTCAATCTCTGACTGTCTAAGAGCTTACTGGGAAAATATTGCCAAGCAAAATAAGTTTGATTTAAAACACATTGATTGCTTCATCGAAATAGACTCCCCTTATGATCAATTCACATTTTTTCTAATTTTTTGTTAATATTTCATTCCAATGTACTATGCATTCTATTTGCTTAAAGCGAATCGTCCTAATGCTAATATAAAGCTTATTGTAAGGCAATTCACTCATTCACAATATACACACACTATTTAAATATATAATATATAAAGGTGTAGAAAAAAAAACCCAAGAAGAGATCAAATATATCACCAGATGAAAGGACTCTCTGAAGGAAGTGCGGGAGAACATTCGCATACAACTGTTATTATTCACCTGAGTAATTTGGTTTCTCCATGAAGGCCTGCTCGAGCCACTGTAAACCTGAAATTAAAGTTAAAACTGAAATGTGATAAGCTGAAAAGGTCCTCCCAAAAGTCATGTAATGTATTCTAAAACTCTATAGTAGTAGACTAATAATGAAAAATTATATAATGAAGGGACCTATCTAGTCGGTGGCACCTATGGCACTCTCTAATATGCATGTGTCTGGGTGGCGCCGCATGCGATCTCCGACTTAGGTCCGGTAACATGATTTCATTGGAAGAATTCCAAATCGCATATGCTTAAGCGTCTATGCTTTTAGTTAGGCTTCTCCAGGTATAAATTCAGTGCTTACACCCCATAAGTCAGCGTCCGTGTCGACTTCTTGAGGGTGGTTGCTATGCTTGTCTATTTCTTTTCTTTTCCTAATCTAGGGTACCTACATTTTATTATTTTCCGATACTGCTGGAAAAGCATTTGCTCTAACGTTTACCTTTTGATTCCTTGGCAGTATTTGTGTAATCCTTGGGTTTCTCCCTTGCTTTGTCCGGGCCCGGATACTACCGCCTGGAGAGCTTCGTTTAACTTTGTGTTATCTGAATTTTCTTTTTTTTTCAAGGTTATAATTAAATTAACTTTGTAATTCCAACATTTCCTTACCTTTTTATTTGGTTTCAAGTAAAATAATTTTTGTCTTTCTGTTATCTAATCAGGACTTAATTCCTCTTCACCACTACTGCTTTTCTTTTCATCCACCCAAAATCTGTGGAGTTTTTGCAAGCTTGTGTTGATATAAGTTACTGCAGGCACCGATTACACATTTAGCCGCCCTAAAACACGTTGCTTATTCCCGATGGTTTTTCCTTTTTCACTTTTTCTTCATAGTGCCTTTTTTTCGAAACTTCCTTAGTTCTTGACAATCTAGCAAGAGAAAGACTCTTCTTCTTTCTTGTCAGAACTATTTTCGGGTGCGTTCAGCGCGTTTCGATCTCCATCCATACAGAAGACAGTTCGCGCCCACCTCGTGCTGCTACGGGTCGCTTAGACGTGTATCTAGCTCAGTGTAGCATATTGCTATATACACTACCCTACGACCATAACAAATGTAGATGCCTTCTTTGACAATTTGCAAAAGGTTATGGATAAATACAAGTTTGAAGCAAATGAATTGTATAATGTTGACGATGCAGGCATCACAACTGTGCAAAAACCAGATAGAGTGGATAGAGGAACTAGAGAAGTTGGTGCATTAACATCTCCCGAAAGAAGAAACTTGGTCGCAGTTACTTGCGAAGTCAATGCTATCGGTAATTTTGATGTTTATATTCCCCAGGATCCGATACCAAGACCATTTTATTAGAGACGGCCCAACTAGAAGCATTGGCGCCTGAAATGCAAACGGGTGGATGCAAGAGAATGAGTTCCTTATATTCTTAAAGCATTTCCAAAAATATACGTCTGCAACAGCACGAAACAAAGTTCTTCTGCTATTGGATAACCATTCGTTTCACATATCTATCCAAGCTCTTGATTATTGCTGTGAAAATGGTGTAGTAGTGCTGTATTTTTCTCCCCACTGAAGTCATGAACTACAGCCACTAGACCGTTCAGTATATGGGTCACTAAAAAAAAAGGTGTAAACACCAGTTGCGATCCTTGGATGCGCAATAACCCGGGGAAAACAATCACAATTTATAACATCCCCTCTGTAGTAAAAACGGCTCTTTCTATGGTTCTAACTTCAACCAACATTCAAGTAGACTTCAGGTGCACGGGCATATTTCCTTACAACAGAAATATATTTACAGCTCTTGATTATGGTTCATCTTATGTCACAGATAGGCCAGAACCCTTATCGGAAATTTCTAATATGAACGAATTAAGCGCAATCGCACCGAGAGACAAGATACCAGAAACAGAAACAGAAACAGTTAGACCGCTCCCTAAAGCACCACCTAGGAAAGAAGGAAGTAGAGGTTAAAAGAAAGGTAATACTGATAGCCCTGAAAAGGAAAAGATTAGAGCAGAGAATGAAGAAATGAAGAAGAGGAATGCGAAGAAATATATTTGTGAATCAAAACCAAAGAAATCTTATAAAAAAAATAAAACCAAACAAAATGCACAGGAAAGAGGAAAGTGATAAGGAATATGAAGAGCATTATTGTCTTGTCTGCGTAGGGTCATATAGTGGATGTCGCCTAGGCGATAAATGGGTGCAATGCATAGAGTATAAGAGTTGGTCACATGAAGAATGCACCCAACAAAATGACTTATATATTTGTCATAATTGCTATTCATAGTGATTTACATGTATTTGTACCTTCTATTAGTTTTTAAAGATACTGTGTTCCTATTACTTTAGCTGAAATGTAAGAAAAGATGAATATTTTATTTTTTTTATGTTAATTGGACAGATATTATTATATTATTATTATATTTTTATTGAATAAATACTTTTGAATTTGATTAATTAAAACTGTGTTACTATCGACCCCATACAGTGTTACTAACGTCCCGGTGTCGGGGGCGGTTGGACCACTTTGCCTCGTTTACATTTTCTACTGACTATTCTGATTTTAATATCCAGAAGGCTTAAATCCTAAGATTTTTGTAATATGAAATAAATTGGTAGGTATGCCTGGGGTATTATTAGTTTTCTCATAACTGGAATAGTTAAAAAAGTTAAATTGTTACTTTCGACCCCGGTGTACCCTACCAGCAAAGAGGGTATGTCTCCGGAAACTGTTCATCTATTTCCACGGGCACCGCTTAGGTAAAGCATAAATAAAGCTGTAAGGAAGACAGGATAGTCCAAAATTCTCACTGCAACACCAGAAAAAAATAGGATTGAAGCAGAAGCCAGAGAAAGGGCAACAAAGAAGCTGAAATTTCGAACCAAAATCGCAACACCCGCAAAAATTAGGATTGAAGAAGTGACCCGAGAAAGGGTAGCAAAGAAATTGAGAGTTCGAAATAAAACCGCAACAACCGCAAAAATTAGGATTGAAAGAGAGACAAGAGAAAGAACAGCAAGGAAGCTGAAAGCTCCATCTAAAATATCTAAAAGATATCTATACAAAATTTAATGGTGTTTTTTTTACGAATGAAATAACTTTTTTAATGATTTTCGTTTATATTTTCATAATAAAATGAACTATTTTATTAATTTTCGTTAAGTTTTTTATTTCTGTAGCCGTTATTAACTTAGTTCAAATCTACTTCACATAGTGTTAAAATGTACACCTGCATGGGGTAGTTTTGAACCGATAAAGATAAGGCGATAATTGTTATTACAAAACAAATCTATTCACAGCATCATTTTCACACCCATTACAAACTAAAACCAAGCGTCCAACTAATCTATTAAAATTGCTGAGGACGAGAAAAGTGTTGATCTGAATACTCGTAAAGCAAAATACTAATTGTTGTTCAAAGTCCCCCCCCCCCGTCTCTACTACAGGTAAAAATATACACAATTTTAAAAATTAAGACTTCTAAAACCGTTTTAAAATAAAAACTTCAGATCAGATCATATTATTGTTCGATCTACAAGCTAAAATAACTCACTAACGATTTCTATAAATGAAGATCTTGCTGAAGAGGTTGAAGTTCAGTTCTAAAGTCTCAACACCGTTGTATTTTTTCAACTGTATCTACTTATCCTGCTGAAGCTGCTGACGAATTGTGTTTTATTTGTGGATGTCACACTGAGCTGATGATTGCTGTCCCAAAGGGCCATGATGCCACTGGTATAAAATTAGTAGTTCTATTCGTTTGTCTAATAATTCTACACTTCAATATCAAACTCGAGTTTTAATATTTAATAAATTTAAAATATAAATAATCCAATTTATCAAAAACGTAATGAAAGTATAATATATGGTATATAACAAATATGATATTTCTGTTGCAATAAATATTGTACTCACCTGATCTATGTTTGCCAGTTGATTCACTTGATTTGAATAATTTTAACTGAGGTTTGGAATTGGGATATGCTTTATTCTGGTCGATACCCGGAATAAAGTGAGGTGAGTAGATCTTACTGCAGTCGAAACCCACAGAGAATCTGTATTGCAGTCCTTACCCACAATAAAGTGTTGGTTAGTTGTTTTCTTATTACAGTTTTTACCCGTAATAAGAATCTTTATTGAAGTCGTTACCCACAATAAAGTGTTTGTTAGGAATTTTTTTATTACAGTCGTTGCCCGTAATAAGAATATTTATTGTAGTCGTTACCCACAATAAAGTGTTTAGTTAGTAAATTTCTTATAACAGTCGTTACTCGTAATACGAATTTTTATTGTAGTCATTACCCACAATGAAGTGTTTAGTCTTAGTAGTGTTCTTATTTCAGTCGTTACCCGTAATAAGAATCTTTATTGTAGTCGTTACCCACAATAAAGTGTTTGTTAGGAATCTTCTTATTACAGTCGTTGCCCGTAATAACAATCTTTATTGTAGTCGTTACCCACAATAAAGTGTTTAGTTAGTAAATTTCTTATAACAGTCGTTACCCGTAATAAGAATCTTTATTGTAGTCGTTACCCACAATAAAAAGTCTAGTTAGTAAATATCTTATTACAGTCGTTACCCGTAATAAGAATCTTTATTGTAGTCGTTACCCACAATAAAGTGTTTAGTTAGTAAATTTCTTATTACAGGCGTTACCCGTAATAAGAATCTTTATTTTAGTCGTTACCCAGAATAAAGTGTTTAGTTAGTAGTTTTCTTATTACAGTCGTTACCCGTAATAAGAATCTTTATTGTAGTCGTTACCCGCAATAAAGTGTTTAGTGTTAGTAAATTTCTTATTACAGTCGTTACCCGTAATAAAAATCTTTATTGTAGTCGTTACCCACAATGAAGTGTTTAGTGTAAGTAGTGTTCTTATTACAGTTGTTACCCGTAATAATAATCTTTATTGTAGTCGTTACGCACAATATAGTGTTTTGTTAGTAATTTTCTTATTACAGTCGTTACCCGTAATAAGAATCTTTATTGTAGTCGTTACCCACAATAAAGTGTTTTGTTAGTAATTTGTTATTACAGTCGTTACCCGTAAGAAGAATCTTTATTATAGTCGGCACCCACAATAAAGTATTTTGTTAGTAATTTTCTTATTACAGTCGTTACCCGTAATAAGAATCTTTATTGTAGTCGCTACCCACAATAAAGTGCATAGTATTAGTAAAATTTCTTATTACAGTAGTTACCCGTAATAAGAATCTTTATTTAGTCGCTATCGAAATAAATCTCCTAATCTAGTTGCAACCCAGAAAAAGAAAAATTTATTTCAATTGTCAACCAAACAAAGTGTTAGACTGTTAATAAAAATGCACAACACTAGGAAATACCACTAGGAAAAAATTATCAAGTCACTCACTCCACTGCCAAACTGAAAAAGAGCTCGAGTCAAGTTAAATTGCTGTGTATATAGCCCTTGCTTGCACACGACACCAATGATGGAGTAGCAGAGGCGCATGATCACAAGAATTGGCCGTGTATCTGGAATTTTACGGTACTAGAGATAAAATTTGCATAGCAACGAACAAAAATGCATAGTAACAAGAAATTTAAAGCAACCCAGGCTGCTGTGTTAAATTGACTTCTGTATATTTGCAAAAAATGTTACCTCTATGACGTAGAGAAGAAATTCCTGTTCGATAGTACTTATAATGATGATAGAGTTGCAAATTGATCTGCTTGATCTGATTGTGTTTGTGCCATGCATTGTATGCTACATGACAACACATGCTTTGGTTAGATGCTGTACCTATTTTTGGGAAAATATGTAATTATATTGAATTTGTTTTGCTTTTAGAACTCTATTTTAGCATGGTATTTTTGCATATGTTTTTTTAGCTATTGTTTTTAGCACGAATCTAATTGCTTCAATCATATGATAAGAATTTTAATTTAATCTGCTCAATGAGGCTATATTGTTGTATTGTATTTGTGCAATGTGTTATGTAGATGACAAATACATGGCTTTCTTAGGCTGTGTGCCTGTTTGTTGATTAAGTGTAATCCAATTAGATTTAATTTTCCTAAAAATTTGACATAATCACACTTACCCATCTTATTCAATTTTCGTCGTTGCTTCGCGAAAGATTTTCTTCATATTTTTTACACTTTCTTCCGCTACTTCGTATTCAAATGCCCCCCCCCCTCTCCCCAAGAGGTAAAAATATACACAATTTTTAAAATAACCTCAATTTTCTTATCAAGCTTGCCTTATCTGCATTAAGAGCCGCATTTCGTGCATTTTTCTGCAATTCTGAAATAATTTAAGCTAAATATATCGGGTGGCGCAAAAGTAATGACCCTATTTAGTTCAGCTACAACTTCTTTTCTAAATTAGAAAACTAGAATTAGTTTTTTATATATGTATTCGTATATTTGTGCCATGAAATTTTGTCGCATTAGGATTTAAAGATGATGTCTCCTAGATGGTGACCTCCAGAGTTGATGCACATTCCAGTCCTATTTATGACATTTTCTATAACTTGCTGTAACACTTCCTGCAATATGTTCCTTATTTCTTGATGAATGTTTTCTTTTAGGGCTTCAAGAATCTGTGGCTTGTTCACATACACCAGTGATTTCAAATAACCCCAAGCAAAGAAGTCTGGACAGGTCAGACCGTGTGATCTTGCAGCTCAACGCAAATCGACAAAACAAGAAATAACACGGCCTGGAAAAGCATCCCTCACTAAGTGCATAGTGTCGCGCGCTATGTGTACCGTGGTGCCGTCTTGTTGGAACCATATGTGCTCCAGCCCCAATTCATCCAAACTGGGTAGCAAGAACTCACGTAACATGGCTCTGTAGCGCTCGCTAGTGACAGTTAACGCATTGCCTGCAGCGTCTTCGAAAAGTAGGGTCCGATCACTCTTTCAGCACAGATGCCACACTATAAAGTAACTTCTAGTGAGGGTAGAGGTGTTTATTGAATAATGCGAGTATTCTGCTTATTGACATGCCACGAGAGACAAAAATGCGCTTCGTCAGAACCAATTTTGAAAAAAAACATCCTCTTCAAGGTTGAGGTATATGACGCGCTGGCTGTACTCTAGACGAGCTGACGAGTTATCTGAGTTTTATACGGACACATCTTCAAGTCTTTGACTAAAATACGCTGCAGAGTTTGCCTTTAAATGTTCACTTGCGTGCCACGTCACCTCGTTGAAGTTTCTGGACACTCTTCCACATCTTCGCGCACAGCATCGATATTTTCATTTGAACGGCCTGTTCTTGGTCTATCTAATGTTGCGCCAGTTGCTTCGAGGAGTATGGCAAGGCGTGGCATTTTCGACCAACCGATGCCGGACGGCGGGGAAATCGTCGACGAAATTCACGTTGTGTTTTTATCACTGATGAATTATTCCGTAAAAATATTGATACGATTATTCCACGTTCTTGGGGAGTATAGTAATTTTACATTTGTTTACTACACAATTTTCAATATCAGATTGACAGGAGATATCATATAAACAAAATATAAGTAATTTCTATAATGCCAGTACTTTTACGCCACCCAGTAGTATGATACGTAGTATGTATGTTGATATAAATTACTTACTCCAAACACACTTTGATAAAACTCTTAATTATATATCGAATTTGCTCTGTAGCAATGTGGAAATTCTGGCACGCGATGGAAAATAAACGATTTTTTTTTTGTTATTCTTAGTTATGTATCACATATCCTTCTGTGATATCTTATTTATATATATATATTTTTTCACTATCTATTCTGAATTTAACTGAGAAAGACACTGCAATTGGAAAGATATGACGTCATTTGAATGCGGAGTGGAATTTAACGGAAATTTAGAAAGAAATGTTACAAGTGATGAAATGTGTCTAGTGGCACTGGTACTGTTGATAGTGGACAGTGTACTAGATAAATATAGAAAGAGGGAGGGTGGCAAAGACAGAAGTGTGAAAGAGAGAGAGTGAGGAAGAAGGAGTAAACGTATATTTGCAAAACTTTCTATAATAACTGGGTATTGAGGAGAGTATTACTCGTTTAATACACCGGCATGGTATTCAGTTGGTTTCATATATCCAAAATTAGTATATTCTTGCAAAATGTTCTCGTATTCTTTCCGGATCTCTTTAGACCTAAGTCGCTTCCCAAAATATTCTTTTATTTTCATGTATGAATCCGAATCCGTAATTGTGCATCCTTACATTGCAACGTTCCTTTGATTTAACGATTGAGCGAATTAATTATTATTATTATCCCACACGAGTATTTGGAAACATAATCAATTGAGTTATAATCAAAATTTATTGGTACTAAATGACACGAATTAAAAACAAGAACTTTTAGTCTTTTCGAAATAATTATTACAAGTATCGTTGAGCTTTACCTGTAGACATTACCTAAGCATTTCTAGATTGCGCAAGGAGTAGAATTACATTTTATGAACTCTGTAAACTTGAAATTTTGCTGTTTAATGCTTTTTATAGTGCTGATTAATTTACTTATTTACTTTTGACAGAGGAAATATATTTTTTTCATGCTATGAATGAAAGTAATTTGGATTAACAAAAATGAAAGATTAACAAAACGAATTGATATATATAGTTGATATTTCAAACGCGATCATAAATGAAAAAAAAAAAGAAATAAAAATAAAAATCACAGCGATGAAGTATTTTTGTTCAAGTTGATTCCAATTTAACTGCTATTACAGAAAGATACTACTAACTACGGAAAATTCTAAATATTATGTATAACATCGCCGAAATTGAAGGAAAGACTGTATCAATGAACTTAAGCTTTCTCGAGCTTTTTCTTCTTTTGGGGTTATGTTGAGGAAAACGTGATCGTTGCGCTTGTTTCTGTTGAACTTGACGGTTCGTTCGCTGGACTGTGGCAACAGCACAGCACGATACTGGTTGATTTTCTGCTGAGGTAATTAGAGTTGGTGAAAGTCGAGAGAGAATCTCTGCTTTCAAGAAATTCTCAGGCAGAGTTATGAGGAATTGACATTTTTGTGAAAATGAAGATGAGTTTCCGCGTACGGACGTAACTCCTCCCTCCTTAGACATCGACTCCCAAAAAAAGATAGCACATAACAATGGGTTTGAAGATAGCTTCGTTGATAAAACATTAACTCAAAAGCTAAGAGAAAAAGTATAAAAGAAGCAACTAGTCTGCAAAAAATAAGGATCGACGATCATATTTGGGCTAGCCTTCCATACATGGGAAAAATTTCGGTAACCTTGGCAAACAAGTTAAAAAAGCATAGAATTGGCTTTAAGACAACACAAAATTTAGGTAATATTCTTCCCAATATTAAAGATAAGACGTTAGAGTTACAAAAGAATGGGGTTTATAAATAGTTTGAAATGTTCTACATGTCAGGGAGTGTACATTGGTCAAACGGGGTGTTCATTCAAGGAAAGAATAGATGAGCATACAAGCTCCTTCAAAAATAAAAATAACAAATCCAGTTATGCGACTCATTTATTAGACAACAATCATGTACCTGATGTAAACGCAAGGATTCTACATGTGTGTAATAGAGGAATGCAATTAAATCTATTGGAATCATTAGAGATATTTCGAGCACTACAAGACAAAGACCATCCCTTCTTTAAGGACCAAACAGATCTCTATCACACACTACTCTGCAAGCAACTGTATGAGATCAGTTTGGGAGCAATACAATTTTAGTGTACTGATGATAGCCGATGTGCTCAAACCGGTCTACACTCAATTCAAAAATTGATGTGATTGATAATCTCATTCTATATCAATATGTCGTATCACACATTCTCTGCCGAAACCATACAATTGATTATCTTAACCCATTAACGCCCAACTTTTCATTTCGGGGCTGACTTACAATATTACATTTTGGCTGAGATCTGGCCTGTTGCATATATGCAACATCGGGCGTTAATCATATAAAAAGTTTAATTTGATTTTCTTCAGTCTGAAAAGTGTTTGATAGATGTTTATGTTGGTTTAAACATTAAACAATCAACTTATTGAAACAAAACTTTATTCATAATCTATATATAAGGAAAAAACAAAATAACAAATAATACAGGTAAATAAAAGTTACTTAGTGTGGTAGTGGATAAAGCACTCAATACAGAGCCCTACATTCACCTTAGCCACATAGTGCGACAAATGGATTTGCACTGGTTACCTGCACAACTTCTTCGTTTTCCGTCGTCAACTTACTTCACTAGATATCCTATTCCATCAGATTTTACATTCTCGGTTGCCAAAGCTCCCATTTTTAGGGGCCTTCTTCCCAACTTCGGTGCATGCTTATAGCGAACCAAGAATGTTTGGACGAAACAACGCCTGAAATCTATGTGATTCACTTTATTTCCTGAATTTCTTGCTAGAACCCATGCATTGGTGTTCGCAGCATCTAGTAACCAGGTAAATATTGAAAACCACCACTTCTTACTGCGTATTCCAATACGATAATATCCAATATTTTGGTCCATTCGATATGTTCCTCCCATATGCTTATTGTATTCGCCAACGAGATTAGGACAAGGTACTTCAATTCGTTTTCTTTGCTTTCTAGAATATCTTGCTACTTTTGCGATTGGATGGATGCCAAATGATGTTGAGGCAACTGTGACTACAGAGTTATCCACCCATTTGCATATTATAATGCCCTCGTCTAAGCTTGTCCTGAAACGATAAGTCGCTCTCGGTTCCTTTTTTAACTCTTTCGAATTTGGAAGCTTACTATCTTTTGCAACACGGGTTTCTCTCATGGTCCCAGTTGCCCCATAATTACGAGACTTTAAATCTGTTAACAGCTTCATTCCTGTGAATAAATTATCCATGTATAACTGATACGGCAGTTTTTTTTACATTTTCTTCAAGGTTATCTAACATTTTTACGAGCGGTGCAGAAGCTTTGCCGTAATCTATTCCATATTGATCGTTCCCATTGGGATCCTTACCTTGATATAAGTCAAAGTTGATTAAGAAAGAACTGCTCGTATTCAGACACCAGGCTTTGAACCCAAAACGAATGGGCTTGCCTCGTATGAGCTGCTTACAGCCGTGACGTCCGTAATATGCAATCAGGCTTTCATCGTAATTCATGTGCTCCTCGGGATGGAAATTATTCTTGAATAGACCTTTGATAAGGTTTATAAGTGGCCGCAACTTCCACATTTTAACTGACAAATTAGGTCTATTACTCTCGGCGCAGTGAAGGAATCTACATATTGTTAAACTAGTATAAATGATAGACACTTTTTGTATTTAGCTTTTATTTTTTTGTTAGAGTGTTTTGTTTTTATTTTGACACTTGTCCGCCTAACGGCTCAAACTCACTCGTTGCCAGGGGGAGGGAAGGCACGTTGCTGCACAGTATTGGGTCCTGCAAAGTAATTGAAAGGTTCAAATGAGTAACATTACTCAGTGAGAAGATTTCTATTATCTACATCATCACACACTCATTCGTTCTGCGTCTAAGCATTCGATAACTAACACCTCTAAATAGTTGATCACTTAGACCATTGCCATTGATCACTTAGATCATTACTAATGATCACTTAGACCCATTTACATATTCGGTCACTGAGACCTCTAAATAATTGATCTCTTAGACCGTAACTATACCACACAAACAGCCACACAAACAATCAACCAAACAACTATAATACAGCTACATACAATAAAGTTTCAATACTAAGATTGACTATATATACTACTCTACTAAGTAATATTAAATCTAAACGAAATATGAATCGACTCACGAACTTATCGATTGTTCCAATATTTTTCTTAGGTTGTATATCCACTTTTCTTTTTCCAACTAAATATTCGCCCACGCGGGAGAACTGTCTGACGAATAAAATGCACAGTCTCAGTTTCCTTATATTCTCCTTGATACCTTTTAGCCTGTTCTGAGAATTATTCCCAGAAACCCAAATAAACAGGGGAAAGGATAATTTCTTTTACCAGCAGCCTCTCACCGGTGCCGACCTATAAAGATTCTTTTCCGTTCTTTCGTTTCAAGAACACTACAGGTACGGTTAATTAGTTAGTTTTTATTGCATGCGAAATAACTACGTCTAAGGGATCTAGCATTTTATTTTATTTTATGTTATTGTCGGCATCTACCTTTTCTATTTTGTTACAGCTCGGCCACCCTGACTGTCAGAACGTCCCTGTTCGGACTCCTCCACGATATCACCATCCTCATAATCAGCACTTAGCTTTCCTGGAATCCACCTTTTCTGTCGATCTACAGCTTCAACATTTTCGTATTTATTCCTATTTGTACGATAGGAACCAGGAAGCTCATTGATCACATATCGGTCATTTCCTAACACACATTTAATCTGGAAAGGTCCTTTCTAAAGTTTTTTGCTTTGTCCATCACTACTTGTTGGTTTCCTAGCAAGTACTAGATCTCCGACTTCGTATTTCTCTGCTGATTTTCTCTTCCTATCGTATCTTGCCTTCTGGTATCGTTGGTTTTCGCAGACCTTTGATAGTGCTTCATCCCTTAACTTATTAATATTCCTTCCAACTGTCTGAACTTGTCCTATTTCCGCAGTAAGGATTCCATCATGCGGTGCCCTTGGCTTGTATCCAAAGAGAAGCTCACTAGGTGTCTTCCTCGTAACACTATGTACAGTGTTATTGATAGCGAATTGTACTTTATTAATGTCTCTATCCCAGTGGACATCATACTTTGCGGTTGCTGCCAGCGTTGATAGTATGGTTGAGTTGAACCGTTCAACCTGACCGTTAGCGCGTGGTGTTGCAGCTGTCTGAGTGTGTTTTATTCCCTTTTGCTCACAGAATCTGGTAAACGTGTGAGACGTGTAACACGTGCCTTTATCATTGATTTGTTTCGTTAGAATACCGTATGTCTCTATTATAGATTCTAAGAACCTAACTACGGGAAGAGTTTTTGTATCCTTCGCTGCTTTTAGTAGGACGAATTTTGTAAACCCGTCTACGGCAACAATTAAATATTTTTTTCCTGTAGTACTTTTCATAAAAGGTCCCAAATGGTCCATGTGTAACGTATGGAACGGAATAATATTCTTCTCGATATGGTGGAGAAATCCAGGTTGTTTCCCTTTCGGTTTTTTATGATATATGCACGGGATACAATTGCTTATATAACGTGTGACGTAGTCCTTCATGTTTGGGAACCAATAGTTCTCACAGACTTTCATCATTGTCTTTTCGATCCCGAAGTGCCCAAAGTCGTCATTAACTGTCTATAGAATTTGTGACGTCATCTCTTTCGGAATAACCCATTTATCACCGTTTTTAGTTTTCCTATATACACGACCATCCCGTAAACAATAATCTATATGAACACTTTTCTCGTAACTTGTTGTTGGCTTATCCTGCAAAATTTCATAGGTTAGCTTAACTTTGTCATCATTTAGTTGACCTGCTAAAACCCAATCTGCTATATCGATTCGGAAGATCGATTCTTCTTCTAACGGTGTCTCATTTTCCACTGCATTACGACTGAGTGCATCTACGTGAGACATCTTATTTCCAGGTCGATATTCAATAGTAAAAGCGAATTCTTGCAGAAGAAGCCACCACCTCGCTATCCCCTTTATTTGCGGCTGCTTTGATTGCATTGCAATCAGTAATTACTTAGAATGGTTTATATATTAAGTATGTGCCGTATTTCCTTAGAGTCTCTACCACAGCAAGAGTTTCCAATTCGTACGAATGGTATTTTTTTCTGCACTTGATGTTTGACGGCTATAATAAGCAACAGGCCTTAGCTTTGCATTGTCTTCTCTTTGAATTATAATTCCTGCTAATCCTTTTTGGCTTGCATCCGTATGTACTTCTACTTCCGCAGCTGGATTAAAAATAGCTAACAGTGGTCTAGTTGTCAGTATCTGTTCGGTCCACCACCGAACCATACTTCACTCGACGTATCCAAAAGTTGAGTTCCTAAAAAAACAAAACAAAAACACACAAAGAATCAAGTTTTTAAATCAAACCTATTTAATACTTATCTGATGATAAAACTTCTGTCCTCTAAATTCGTTCTTCAAATTACCAAAAAAAATCCCTCGATGACGATTCACAAGCTACAATGACAAAATATTATTAAAGAATTAATTAAATTCAACAAAACAATATAAAACTTACCTGAAAGTACATAATCTCCATGTACAAACACAAATTTGACATGTCAGTCAACTGACATTACGTCAACCAGATGCTCTCGTAGCAGCAACTGGTATAAACGTCGCTATGGCAACGCCATGAGGAGTACGTCACATGACCGTCTTCAGCAGCTATAAAAAGGCGGCGAACGATAGCAAAAGCACCCATTTCCAAATCAGAGTTGATCTGATTAAGTCCTAAGCCTTGGAGTCTGTTCTGAGCAAAATCCTTATCCTAACCAGAAGTTAATTCTGAAATTCCTTACAGAAGTTAATTATATGCCAATAACTTGAGGTTGACTCAAATCCTAATACAGAAGTTAATTCTGGCCGTCATAAATATTTGAGGTTGACTCAATCCCAAAAACAGAAGTTGATTCTGGTTAAACAAATATTTGAGGTTAACTCAATCCTACACATAGAAGTTAATTCTGGCCGTCATACATACTTGAGGTTGACTCAATCTATAACACAGAAGTTAATTCTGACTATCACAAATATTTGAGGTTAACTCAATTCTGAAACAGAAGTTAATTCTGTCCAAATAAATATTTGAGGTTAACTCAAGTATGTCGACTAGGAGTTGATCCTAAGGATTGCAAAGTGAGGTTAACTCAAGCAATCTCACACAGGAGTTAATCCAAAAGGTCTAGACAGCGTCATACAAACGTTAATTTAGATCTGTTTCCAGAGGCTAACTCTGCACAAAATATTCAGAAGCTAATTCTGAACAAGGTAGAAGGAAGTTCCTTCCCACACGTAGCAGTACTCAGATTGCTGCACACATAAAAGGCGCACAAGACTCAACGTCGTAAGTGCCATCATTACAATCTCAGACGCAGCACTATTCCAAGTTTACTGCACTCAAAAATGGACGCATATGATAAACGTCATCAGTGCTGCCTTCATGCCCTCACATACCAGCACGACAAAAACTGCACAATAAAGGCAGAATAATTGGATACGTTCATCAACTTCATTTATAATAGCCTTACAAGCTGTTATAATCGTAAAATAATACATTCCGTATTATATTTCAACTGCTCTCACGCAGTAACTCAAGCAAAGAGTTCCACCAGCGCCCTCTCATAGCAGTTCGAGTGAAAAGGGTTTAAAATCTGACATATTTATTTTGCTCTCACTTCAACTGTTTCGTGCCTGCTCATCTACTAACATTCTTCTTCGTTACAGGAATAGGAACAGGAGAGCGACACAACGCACCGACATTTGTGGTTTCTGTACACAGCAACGCCGTAACTACAAATACGCCGACATCATTTTTAATTTTAATGAATTGTTTTTTTTTTTGAAGTCTATATTAAGTTTTAATGAATTATTAAGTTTTAAAGTAGTATTAAGTCTGAATTGAATTGAATTGTGATATAGATTGTAAGAACTGAAAATACGCACTAAATAAAAACTAAAATTTTATACTTTGAATACAAAATCTGAGTTATCCATAAAACCGGCACCCTAACCACATACAGTCCACTATAAAGAGAATTTTCAGTATCTGTTTTAAGTTTTCGAACGCAAGTTCTTGTTCATCTTCCTATTTCCATTTTTGATCCTTTTTTATTAACTGAGTAAGTGGTTTAGTTAAAATTGCATGTCCTTCAATAAACTGAGGAAAATAACCGGTTAACCCTAGAAATTGACGTACGTTATGCACGTTCATCGG
Organism: Dioctria linearis; assembly: GCA_963930735.1. Classification (NCBI taxonomy): domain Eukaryota; kingdom Metazoa; phylum Arthropoda; class Insecta; order Diptera; family Asilidae; genus Dioctria; species Dioctria linearis. Next base: position 188,898,144 of record OZ005741.1, on the reverse strand, counting down.
CCTGGGAAAATCGTTTATACTTCTCGAATTTTTCAAACCTGGCCGGATCCCATCTTCGCTTATTTCAAATCCCAAATAATTTATTTTTGTTTTAAAAAAGTAACATTTTTCTGCATTAAGTGTCAAATTATGTTCCTGTATGAGTTGTAAAACGTTCTCTAGTCTTCCGATCCATTGTTGAAAATTTACTGACGGTATTAAAACATCAGCTAAATATTCTGTCACTACAGTTCCCCACAGTGGTCCAAGTATTTTATTGACCATGCGTTGAAATACGCCTGGGGCTTTTGATATCCCAAAAGGCATTCTATTAAATTCGTTTTGTCCGTCACAAGTAACAAAGGCGGTTTTGCCTTTTGACTCCTCTTCAATTGGAATTTGATAGTAACCGGACATCATGTCAAGTGTTGTGAAGAATTTATACCATTGTAAGTGATTCATTTGACCGTCTATTCTCGGCAAAGGGAAGCAGTTTTGCTTAATTTTTGAGTTTAGTTTTCTATAATCAATGCAGAGGCGATCTTTTCCATTTTTCTTTTTGACTAATAAAACAGGAGAAGCAAATGGAGATGTGGATTCACGGATTATTCCTCCATCTAATAATTGCTCAACATTTGTTTTGACTTTTTCACGATCAGGAGCTGACATTCTATACGGGCGGTATCTGATTGTTATCTCCTCTGTTAGTTCAATTTGAAGTCTTGCTGCATCCGTACACCTGAGATCGTTGATATTGACAGCAAACCAGCTCTTGAATGCATTTAGCATTGTTATTAGCCTCGTTCCTCGTTGGACAGGTTTTCGTCGATGTTGAAATGATTGGAATCAAATACGTCGTGACCGTTTGTCCTTTTGCGTTCTGATTCCATATCGTTTTCTTTTTCACATGGTGCACCCCGAGCAAAAATTTTTCGCGGACTTATGCGCAAATCTTTTCCTGAAGTGTTAATTACCGGCAAGACACAATCGCCAAATTTATCACACCTAATTATACATCTTAGCACACAATGTTCGTTAGTTTCATTTAGTCTTATACTTGTTTCTACTAATAAATCTCCTTCATAATCAGTACGACATACTATGTTCTGCGAATGTTTTGGTGGAATTACTGTAGCGGTTTTAGCCCAAAGTGGAATTTTTGTAATGGGTAAGTCTATAACGAGGGGCAATTCGTTCCAGTCATCTTGATAGACTCTTAGGACATCGGCAGTCTTGTAAATTATTATGTGAGCTTGTTCCGAGAAAGGTTGTCCAATAATGGCTGGTATCTCCTACATTACGTCAGGAACAATTACAAATGTGGTTTCCGCTTCGGCCTGGTCCACTTTTACAATTACCTTATTTGTTTCACCTAAAGTGTTACAAAGACCCCGTCCATAACACCTAATACTCTTGTTTACTTTACTGATAACTAAATTCAATTCTCTCGCTACTTTTTCTTTAAAAGTATTACAACTAGAGCCCAGATCAACAAATACCCTAATTTTCTTATTATTTATAAGAGCATTCATGAAATATTTGTTACCTGTATTATCCGCTTGTATTAGTGAGAGCACTTGTTTCGGCGTATCCTTCTGGTATTCTTCTAAATGAAATCTGTTGCACTTCCCACACTTGTTATGACTGCTTCTTTTTGGACAACTTGATGAGAGATGATCACGGTTACCACAGACGTAGCATCTGCGTTTAGGTTGATAATCCAATTTTATTTGCTTTGCAGGTAAACTAGTACTACTGTTGTAATTAGTCTTTCGCTGTAGATACTCCTCATGAATGTCTGCTGTTTTATTTGTGTTAATACTTTTCAGGAATTTGAGCAGTTCGTCTGTATCTTTGAAATCACCGATTTTGGCTGTTGCCTGGATATTCGGATTTGGAATTCCGTCAATAATGCAAGATACTGCTCTCCCTCCTGCGATGTCGTAGCCATGTATTAAAACGAGTTTTCCATAATAATACTCCAGCATTGATTCATTGTTTTCTTTCGTCCGTTGCAGCATTTCCCTGAGTTGGTGGCAATAATCTAGCTGTTCTGGGAATGCTCTTATAATTTAACTTTCCATTCTTCCCAAAGCATTACTGGTGGTAAGCTTTCATACCAAGTTTTAGCTAATCCGCCCAGTCTTGTTGTAGCATTATAGATGGTGGTTATTTCATCCCACATGTATATGTTTCTAATTTCCGCCACTTTTTTTTATCCAGCGTTCCATGCTTTGCACTTTATCGCTAGGGTTGTATTCCGGTAAAACTTCATTACCAACATGATGTCATAGCGCTTACGTTTTTTGTCAAAGTACACATTATTTTAAGTAAATCTTGGAAGTCTGGCGATCTATTTTCAGGAACAGAAGCGTCGGTACATATCGACGTTCCGCTTGTAGTTGAAGACAGAGGTGTATTACATTGGAAATTTTCACACAACATCATGTTATTCACATTCTCCACGTTCTCTTCTTGCCACTCAATTGGTCCCATGTTTTTTACTCTTTTTCTATACATAGCTACTTCTAACAATACTATCAATACCTTCAGAGTGACGCAACAGTTGTACAAGAATGGAGTACTTTATCCCACTTCTGAAGTTGTTAAACTAGTATAAATTATAGATAATTTTTGTATTTAGTTTTTATTTTCTTGTTAAAGTGTTTTGTCCTCTTAACGGCTCAAACTCATTCGTTGCCAGGGGGAGGGAAGGCACGTTGCTGCACACAATTGTGTCCTGCAAGGCAATTGAAAGGTTCAAATGAGTAACATTACTCAGTGAGAAGATTTCTATTATCTACGTCATCACACACTCATTTGTTCTACGTCTACACATTCGATCACTAAGACCTCTAAATAATTGATCACTTAGACCATTGCCATTGATCACTTAGATCATTACTACTGATCACTTAGACCCATTTACATATTCCGTCACTGAGACCTCTAAATAATTGATCTCTTAGACCGTAACTATACCACACAAACAGCCACACAAACAATCAACCAAACAACTATAATACAGCTACATACAATAAAGTTTCAATACTAAGATTGACTATATATACTACTCTACTTAGTAATATTAAATCTAAATGAAATATGAATCGATTGTTCCAATATTTTTCTTAGCTTGTATATCCACTTTTCTTTTTTCAACTAAATATTCGCGCACGCGGAGAACTGTCTGACGACTAAAATGCACAGTCTCAGTTTCCTTATTTTCTCCTTGATACCTTTTAGCCTGTTCTGAGAATTATTCCCAGATACCCAAATTAACAGGGGCAAGGATAATTACTTTTACCAGCAGCCTCTTACCGGTGCCGACCTATAAAGATTCTTTTCCGTTCTTTCGTTTCAAGAACACTACAGGTACGGTTAATTAGTTAGTTTTTATTGCATGCGAAATAACTACGTCTAAGGGATCTAGCATTTTATTTTATTTTATGTTATTGTCGGCATCTACCTTTTATATTTTGTGACAATATATCTAAAAATCTGTTGCGGCACATAACTTGGCATACAAATTTGCTGGGAACATCTGGTGCATCTTCCCAGTAACAGCGCTTTTAAGGAGCTGTGTTATATCCAGATAAAATAAAAACTGCAATTACTACCCTAATTTCTTCAGGGCTGACGTTCAAATTAGGTTCATTCTTGAAACAGGCGTAGTTTCCTGTTCCCTTTACCAAAAAATCAACAACGTCGCTATCTAAAAATCTCTCCACAATCTCTACAATTGATAGACCGCTTATAAATTATTTTTCTTTTAATATTAACAAAAATTAAGAAAATAAATCAAAATGAATATGTCATCGTATGAAAAGTCAAGGAATGTTTTTGATATAGTTTCCAAATCCTGGTTTTTCTACAGCTTTGGCGCACGTTTTATTTTTTTATTTGGGATACTATTTATATCCTCTTCACAACCATCTTAATCAGCAACATTTGGGGCACACAAAATGACCTCAGAGTTTGTTCCAAGTTGTCGTCTGTGAAGATTATCAACCGTTCCTGCGTCATCTTCAGCTCCAGAATCTTCATCTTTTATCACTCCTGCATCGGGCGGATCAATAAAATTATTCCCCAATTCAATTGTATCATCCTCAGTTATATATTCTATAGCTTCGTGAAGTGTCATTCCTCTAAAATTACAATAAAAGAAAAAAAATCGGTTTTTGCTGCCGCCCAGTCTAACATATATGCTACACTCAACTTCAAGTGCATGAAAGGTACACTTTTACGATTGTTTTTGCATTAGTAGCCATAACTATAGTTTTATCAACTTGTCATTCATTCGGAAACACAATTAACTGAACGCCTAACAAAATATTTTCAAGTAATTGCAATACTTACGAAAATCGGGTTGCCATCTTGACTACGGTCGCACTAAACACAAAGTGAATGCAAAAAATCATCGCTCCGAAACATGTGTACATAAAAACAAAAATTTTACAGCTATTCTACATTCCTCTGAGACTCGAATGTGCATGAGGGAGAAAGAATTTAATTCGTAGTAGAGTGAATGGTGACGTAATTTGAATAGGACATTTTTGTTACATATATGCAACGCTGGGCGTTAATGGGTTTTAAGTTGGATCTTCATGTTTGTATGTCCTTTTTTAAGGCGTCTATTTATATATAGGCCTATGGTGAATACTGCAAGGGCGATGATAAGGTTTGTGGTTAGGTTTACATGCCATCTCTTGGTGTTGCTGAGTTTGACTTCTTCCAAGTGACTCGTATTATTGATATGGTTGAAGTAGGTTTTACGTTCTACGTTTTTATGATATTGCTGTGATATCCTGTCCCTATGTTCTCTTGTTGAAAATTTCCGGTAGAAATTCTGAAGTTAGTAAACTAAGTTAAGTTGTTTTCCTTTACCACCTTGATTCCAATCTGTTTGCCACAGATGTTCACTAGTAAGGTTTCTTTTAGACTTTTTGTAATTACTAAGTTATCTAATATTGCTTCAATTTCCCTGTGTTATTCCTACGTCATTATGTCAACAAGAAAATAATGTAACAACTCATGGAGTTGCCCATCGATTGATCATGGAAAAGGTCATTATGTTGAAGAAAAGTATATAATGAGCTGAGTCCCGGGTCTAAGGGTTCATTATGAACTCATCGATTAAACCATCATATCATTTTTACTACGTTAGATAATCGCTTTGTTGTATTTGAAGAATGTATTGTTGCAAAGGTGTATTTCATTACAGCATAGGTAAGTAATACTTACATATAAAATGATATATAACCCTGGTAGCCCAATTATAATGAGCGCTCATGAGCTAATAATAATTGGTTGGATGAATGTAATGCTGATTTTTGTTGTAGCACCAGAACTAAACTCATTTATATATTTCGCAATTCAATGATTGCTCAACACCATTTATTTCCTTTCGCTCGTACATTAGATGCACTAGACATACAAATCAGTATCCATACCATTTTATTGATGAGTTGATAGACGAGTTGGCGAAGAAACTCATCGAGGCGCTCAGTAAAAAAGATACATATACTCACTTGACTAAAAATTATGTTAGTTATCATTAAAACCCCTGCCCGCACCGGAATTAAAATTTTGTAAACTGATGAGCGTTCGCTACCAGGGAATGATCTTTTTTTATTGATAACACCCTCAAATTGGTAGTGTAAATCGATTTGCATCGTTTTAAAGAATTTTTAATACTTTGTTACAAATGAGAATCGCTATTATAGGTATATGATTAAGTAATTGGTAAGTAAAAAATCGCTTGAAATTTATCTTCTCAATCACAAAAAAGATGAAAAAAGTGATAACTGGAATAACACTGCTGCAATTATTCAGTATTTATTATAAACTTTTGTTGCATATTTACATCAATTAAACTATACCGGTTATGTGGTTATTTATCGTATATTCAATGCATATTATTATTTATGAAAAATCAACGATGAATAGAAATCGTTACTTTTTGTTTCAATATCTTTTTGTGAGTAATATTGTTTAATTTAATTTAATTTTGAATTTTTTTTACTTATTTAATTTAAAATTTACGATTTTCATTATATAACACAAATATATTATAAACGGTCAACTCTTAAAAATTAACCTTGAAAACAAAAAGTACACCTATTTTTATACGGTGCTTAGTTATTCTATTTGTATTATTTGCGCTTTTTAATTCCTTATATTTTATCTTTACTTGCAAAGTCAATCTTTTGTAGGTATAATAGAATATGTTATTTCTGAAATAAACTTGCGCCTTTACACGAGGTATTAAAAACAGTAGAATATTTTTGTTAGGGCTTTTGCGTTACATACCAAGACCCTAGCGAATGGAATGGTACAATGAAAGATTAGATTGGGCCCGATAATTCAATTTAACCTACCTGTTTAGAAAATAAAATAAAGCATGAGATCTTAGTTGACTAACCTATTATTTAATATATTTTCAATACAATGATCATGTAGTTAAGCCTGTGTGGGACTACATTTTTTCCACATTTTAAATGCTTAAAACACAGGAAAGTGTCAGATTTGCATGAGAGTGATAACAGGCATTTTGTGAAAGAGGTCAATAGTAATTCTCAATAAATTCAACTGTCAATAAACTGTCACCCATTCTTTTAGAAATTTTTGTCAAAGTAGTTCATTTTAAAAGAAAATTAGTGAAAAATGGTGAAAATATATTTGGAAGATGAGTTTGTATTTTATCTTATAGATAAAGTACACAAAGCTGAGCAATGTGGAAAAATAAATTAAAAATCAACAATTTTGGCTCAAAATAGTGCACGAAATGAATGAAGAATTTGAAGCAAACGTACCCTTTACATTTGGTAAAACATATATATAATTGTTTTATACTTATGAAAACTTTTTATATCTTAGGGGAAATACTTAAAAATTGGAATAACCTGAAATCATATTATTTGGTAGAAAACCAGAAAATGTACAAAGCGCAAAAAGTGGAGCTGGTGTGGAAGACGTGGAAAACATCTAAGGTAGCTGGAAAATTAAGTCCATTGTTAACTACAGTAGAACCTACTCCCTCCGTAAATAATTTTAACAAGAGTTGTTTAAAAGTAACGTTTTTTTTTTATTAAGAATCTACTTTTGACTTTTAGATTTTGCCAGCTTTATATAGCGAAGAAGATGTGTTTTCGTATTCGTCGGAATTTTCTTCTGAAAGTAGTTCTCAAGTTTTCAATGAAAGCGGAGTTCTAGATGAATTCCTGAAATTTAAAGATACTTCGGCTACTTCCACCTCAATATCGCCCAGTTTTAATAGTAATGAAGAATCTTCTGAAAAAGTTATGGAGTTATCAAAGGAAGGAAACTACATATAAACTCCCTGATTTGAACCAAACTCTGCACGATGTTCTTTCATCACCAATAAACATAATTTCAAATGAAATGATTGTTCCATCCAAAAGTGTTGTAAGTACTCAACTGGAATTGCGTCAATCTCCAAAATCTGTCAGCGCAGTTGTGCCCATACATTTAAAAAAGAAACCAAGAGCCACAAAAACGCTACGCTGCTCGAGAATTCCACAGATTTAACAAAACTTATCACACAAATTAAGATGTATAAAACAAAAAATCTAGAGAATTCTGCTTTTGGAGCTTGCATTTCAGATGAAACAAATAAGTTGGCCCCAGACTTACAAATAGTTGCAAAAAAACAAATATTTAGGATGATAATGGACTTGCAAGCAGAGCAACTGAACCGAAGCTAAAAGTAAACAGAAACTATAAGTAATAAATTTAAATTCTGAATAATTAGTCCACAAGAGTTTTTTAAATATCAAACGATATTTATATCTTCATTAAATATTTTAAAATAGTTTTCCAAAGCTTTTGTTATGTTTCCGCACTTCTGCTGGTCTTCCGTTTGTCAAACGTAATATCTATGAAGCTTTCTTCTATTATTCTCGCAATCTCTTCATGTGGAATGCTGTCAAAACATGTCTTGCTTTTATTGTTTTCTTTTCTTAAAAAATTATGCAGGCAAACTCAAGCCAATACAAATTGAATTGCTTCTGCAGGAGCACGATAAATGGGTGAAAATAAAACCTGCAATCTGTTCGCAAGAATCCCGAAGGCATTTTCCACCACACGCCGGATTCTGGACAGGATATAATTAAACCTTCTTTGATCAGCTCTTAAATTAATTTGCGATTACGGTTTCATCATATACTCAGTTAACGCAAAAGCGTCGTCAGACAGCAACATATATGGGGAAAATTTTAATGTTAGGGCAGGTTACTTGCTGGAGGTATGTGCACTTCAGTTTTCTCAATAATGTATTTTAAATCTAAACGAAACGAGACTCTTGCATCACCAACAAGTCCATTCACTCCAACATCTACGTATAAAAATCGATAATGGGCATCGAAAATCATCATTGTTAGTGTTATCGCTTTAAACATTTATTTTTAATTCTACCATCTGTAGCCCCAACGCAGTTTGGAAATCCGCCCAATTCATAAAAAACTCTTGAAATTTCACGCCAGTCATTTTGACATTGTGGAAATTTAAAAAAAATCCTCGTGCAGTGCCAAATAAATTGCTGGAATACTTTCCTTCAATATTTTGGATAAGGTGGATTGATGAATGGGAAATGGCAATTGCAATGAAGATTGAGTTTCACCTCAAATTAATATAAATATAAATCCACATGAAAAATAAATTTTATATTCATACCGGTGGCTAAATATCGTAAAGTTAGATGCAACCGTTCCGCTGGCCCTATACATTTTCTAAATGGAGTACTACGCTTGGTTATAAAAGATCGTACTTTTTCCAGTATTTAGCCAAATTGTACCGGTGTCATTCTTAAAATTTTTTTATTTAATTTGGTGTCTTCGGAGTGGATTTCATTGAGAAGTTTATGACTAAAGCCTACAATAAGCTGGTATATTTAAAAACTTATAATTAAATTTTAAGACACATTCGCACTTACCTTCCTCTTCCCGACGCAATAGCCACTGTGCAGAATATTTCTTTTTAGTATGTACATCTTTTTCTTTTTCTTATTCTAATAGCACTGAGGAAATTTATATTTGAAAAACATAAAATCTTTAGATCTGAATCCATACTTCGCTCAAATGTATTCACAATCAGTCAATTGCCAATATCAGATTGTCAAAATTAAATTCTCAGGAACTTAAAAATGCAAATCGAAGTACATTTTTAATGTATTGTTTTTGACACCTATTCATTTTTTATGACGTATATGCATTTGTCATGCCAACATTGTTCGCATTCACAACAATTACAAATTTAGCTTGCACACTATTCATATCGCTCTAATTATATTAAAAATGTATTAAAAATGCAGAAAAAATGAAGTGTCATAGAGCTTAAGGAAAGTTCCTTTTTTAGAATATGTTTCTTCTCTATGTTCAAAAAGATACTCTTTCTAGAGACAATTACTTTATCTACGTATGTGCTTAGCTCTAGTGAATAATTTTTATTTGGGACTCTGTTTTATGGTTGTTCTAAGGTATTGGCTTTTTACGAAATTTGATATAGAGAGTACAAAAACGATAACATTCTCCTTAAAAGTACGCAATTCTTTATATAGGGTAGGATTTCTATTTAATGTCATTATCTCTAATTTCTTGTTCTTAAAAAATATCCCTAGCTAAGATTTCTAATTTACTAGCTAAAATTCAGTACGTTTATATGAATACTTGAGTACTTGACTTGAATTCTATTTGAAACTCAAGTAGGGTTTTTGGTTGAATTAATTGCAATTACTTGACTTGAAATTTACTTGAAGTGACATTTTACATTTGACAATTCTGCATTAAGTTCAATACAGAATTGCGGATTTTTAGATAAATATTTTGATCAAAATGCTAAAAATGACAGTCTTCCTGTTCCTCTTTGCGGTTTTCATATCTCGCACAAATGAAAAATTCTCAACTACTGAAGTTGGATTTGCATGAATTTTTTCAAGTAAATCGAACAAAATTTTATGATTCACTTGACTTAAGCATACTTGAAGTCAATGCGCGTTTACATGATATTTTGATTACTTGATCTTTACTTGAAGTATACTTCAAATATTCATGTAAACATACTGATTATCTGCCTAATATTCGAAATTTGTTTTGACAGGATGTTAATATTCTCATTTATTTCTGTTGTGATCATAAACAATTTTAGTTCCTGATCGATTTTGTATACGTGGGTTTAAAATTATTTAATTTTATTGGTAATCTTACCTTGTACAGTATTAATATGGTTTGTAATATTCTCTAACTGGTCTGAGATTTTGTTGTTGATCGATACTTGATCGTTTAGATTTTTGATAATGGTTCTATTATTTTCCTTAACTGTTTCGAAGTGTCTTTGAATTTCCTTGCGATCATTGTTATCCATCACGCCGGTTAAGTATTTAAGGACTGTGCCCACTCATGGGCATGTTGTGGAATAATGCTATTAAAATTTTCTTTTAAATGTTTAAGATTGTAAAGCGAGGTTGCCCGAATTTGGGAATTTTTTAATGAAGCTGGATTATGTCTGTTTCGATTTTAACTGTCTTCATATTGGCCTAGGTCTTGTTATGGAACTATAGTGAGTGATTGGCTTTGGACGTAAAGTCCAGACTGTCATCATGAGCTGACAGATCACTCGACGGACAGCGTTGACTGCAGGGCGGCACGCTAGCTCGCCTCGGCTCATTGGCGGAGAGTGTGGGGAGGTTCCACGAAAAACCTGCCGCTGCCGTCAGCTATAATGAAAAAAATTGCGTGCCTATCCAACTAAAAGCCGGCACACATTCGGTCCTGGAGGGACCCTTACGTCACTTACCTATATACGCAGTTGAAGGCGCAGATGTTCTCCTTCCCTGCCTGCCCCATCCTCCCATCTGACTCTGAGGGGCATAATTATTCAGAGTCCCTATTTGACCTGTAAAAGAGACTAGAGCAAACCTATACAACCTTCACGTGAGAGGGCGCCAGGATAATGAAGGAGGAATTAATACTTTCAGCGATTCATGTTCACGTTATAATTGCAAATATTTCTAATAAAAATTATTACTTTTCCAAGATTTTGTTTTCTTTGTAGTACTTAGTTTAGATCTAAAAAATATTTCTTTGCTTAACTAACATCAAGACTTTCAAAATTTCATTAAATTAAACTTGCTTTGCTTTAGGTATGTCATGTATAACAATCTTTGCACTTTTCATATGATTTCATTTAAGTGTTTTCTTTTTCTTAGTAATGTTCATATCAAGCCATACGTGTGTTAGCGATTTATAATAATATTTAAATAATTCCTCTTAGTTTGTATTTAGTACCTTTTTTTTCTATAGATATTTATAACACAGCAATGGCTATAGAAATGAAAACTTTCACTTATTGGATAGCTAACTAAATTAAAATGTTCCTTCTTGCTATTTGTATCTCTCTTATGAATATCATTTAAAAAAATTATCGATAATACTTTTAAATTTACAAAAAAACAAACCTTAACTTAACTCTTGTGACACTATGAAGAAAAGAATTTTGATTCATTTGATAATATCATTCTTTTTGTGATAACTTCGTTTGATTTTGTTTGGTTTTTTTTATCGTCCTAGGTAAATCTAATTAAATTTTTATGCAAATGTGTACTAGAGGTTTTATAGAAATAAAAAAAAGGACAATCAATTTAGTGTTTGCAATTATTGGTAACCCAAAACGTTGAAGACAAAAAAATGGTGAATTTGTGATTAAATTATCATCCTGTTAATTCAATCTTACAATCTCGTTTATATACATACGTATTGGATGTTAGGAAGTAATATATGCTGTCCGAATTTGTTATCTGGTGTGCATAACTTCATTTAGGCCCTGGTTAAGACGAGTTGAATATTTTTCTGATCGACTGTAAATTTTTGGTTGATCTCAGTTTGACATAAGTCATGTATTCAAGCTGGTAACCATGAAAAACATCCTTGAAATTTTCGTCTAATTTCAAATCAAGTTCCAAGCCTTGTGCGAGCAAACAAAATGTGTATGTATGTGATTTATATAATAATGTAAAAGTATAATACGAGTGAAAACTACTCTTAAAAGTGATGATATTCGACATAAAGTGCTCGGAAAAGAGGTCACAAGATACAAACAGGCATCTCAAATACAAATTGTTGCTTGCATTTGGTGCCATTGTTGCATGTGCCTATAATCATTGTCCAGTCAAATCAAAGAGTACAACTCTATCACCATATTTGAGTCTAGAACGTTTAAGAGGAGTTATCATCTATATACGTATCGGCCCACTCCGTATCTATCACAAAATTGATTACACACTTTTGCACAATAGTTATTTCGTTTCTTATAAACTAAAGAAAAGAGTCTGAACAAAAATCTTAATTATCAAAGGTAAAGCGATTAATAGCTAATTTATAACTTACTCCAGAGAAGAGAATGACTTCGGACGTACATACATGGTTAAGGCGCGCCACTTGGCCAGCAGGAGTATTTACAGCAGATAATGTGAACTCCGGTTGTGACGATGAAGCGCTAATTCTTTGTGGTGTAGTGTACGATTGTTTCGTTCAAATATTTGGATAAATAGTCAATCACCAAACGGGTTAAGGCAAAAATCCCAGACAATGCACTGCATTGAAGCGCTCAAACATTGATGGCTATCCGTTGCCCTTAATGAACTTGCATCCGTTTTGATGACTTTGGAGTCGCGATCATAAGAACATAAGCACTTTCTACGACACTTGTCTTTTTGCAGAATTGCTGAGTACCTGTTCCAACAATCTAGAACTAGGTGATGAGACCGACGCGACAGCTGCTGTAATTCCAGCTGCATCGCCTATTAATTTATACTCCTATGCAGGTGGCTGAATTCCTAATAGGGATATATTTTTACTAATGTGAATTTGGATGCGAGTAGGGAATAAAAGTATTTTTAACTTACGTTTGGGGTTAATTTTTTGGCCGATGTATTCGGAAACTTTCCGGCACTGCGCGGACGATTTGACAAGACAGGCTCGTCTTCTTCTTCCTTTTCCACCTCAGCATGTCATACTGAGCTTGAGGAAACGCATCTCTCTCGGTCGGGGTGCATTCAAGTTTTCTGCTATGGACAGCAGCCAGGCGGGATACACGCTTCAGTATGTCATGTAGCATATTGCTATATGCAATACGCTGCGACCATAACAGTCTATCCCATGCAGAATTCTTTTGTAGCTCCGGACAATTTTAATTTCTGATTCGTTGAAAAGGACATACCTGTTTCCGGAATATATTTCGGCTATTTCCAATTATGATTGTGCCAAGGTGTACGGGGATGTTAGTAGAAGAATAAGCAAAATTAAGCCTCAAATTAAAAGTAAGGGGGTGAATTAGGTTTGGTATTTTAGTTGTCTTTTGAATTGGTTAATGTAATGGGGTAAGGTTTCATTGTTGACTTTGAAGTGTTCCTCCGATGATGCCCTAATATTAACCTTCTTGTCGTAGGTTTCAAGTTTGATAAATCGATTAAGTTTGAGGTAGTCTGAAGGTTTGGCTTTATGCCTTTCCTAATTACAGCTTTTTGTTCTTTTCTCCTTATTTCTATCAAGCGCTTAGTGTATTGAGGGGTATTCCTCAGGGGAGAATTTTCCGTTTAAGAAGTCTAGTTAGTAGAATTAGTCGTTTCGTTATAGACTTTGAGACTTTTAATTGTGATTCGCCAAATGGTAGTGTCCTTGTTCTTTTTCGATTACACTCAAGATCTTCAAGTATTTATTGAGTGTGTTGTTAAACCGCTCTATATCAACGTTACCTGCATGGTTATTCGGGGTAGTAAACTGGATGTCTATCTTGTCGCTTTTTAAAAAAATGATGAACTTTAAGATATTAAATCCTTTATCTTGACCTGTGATGATCTTTTTTGGTTTCCCAAGTGCTGCAATGTACTGCATGGCAGCGTTTTTAAAGTCTGCCCAACTTTTAAACTATAAGGGTATGACTTACGCGTGTTTCGTCCCTTTATCAATGACTGTTAAGTGTGGATTTGCCTTACTTCTAAACCAAATGTCCATATGGACTATGTCAAGAGGGCTATTGCGTAGTTTTAAATGAGGGTTTAAGGAGTGCCTTTCATGTGGTACAAATGTGGCAGTTATTTATTACTTTTTGTTTTTCCTACTTGAGTTTTGCGATGTAAAATTTGTGCTTTAATTCCAGATATACATCGTTAATCCCTCTATGATTTGTTCTATTGTATTGGTCTAATATTCGTTCCTGGAGTTCATGTCAATCTGTAATATCTTCGAGCATGAAAAAGCATTTATGTAATTTTAGTAACTTGATCTTTGAGAAGTGTTTTAAGTAAGTATTGTGAAACGAACTGTAAATGTTAATGTCTTCGATCATAGCTCCAACTATTCCTTTGCATGGAACGTGGTCTTCTAGAATGTGAATGAAATAATCTTCGTCAGTGTCGGTTTAGACTGTAATTTCTTTCGACATTTACTTGTTCTGGGGTACCCTGGGAATGAATTCGGATTTGTCTTCGTCAGCTGAGTTGTAATGTTCTGCCCTCACGCTACCTTTCGGTTTTTTCTTGTTTTTTTTTACCCACCTTAAATTCCCTTTTCCCCTCTTAAACATTTTTTTTTATGATTATTATTAAGCATTTTTTTCTTTCTTTTTATTTATATTTTATTTTTCGGGTGCCTAAAAAGGGGATAAAACTTAGTTATTTTCGAGAAGTAGCCCTATGCTACTTCTCCATACTACAAATTCCTGAAAAGGGGTAAAAATTTAAATATTTTCGAGAAGTAGCCCTATGCTACTTCTCCATATTACAAATTCCTGAAAAAGATAAAATCTAAATATTTTCTAGAAGTAGCCCTATGCTACTTCTCCATATTACAAAAACCCCGAAAAGAAGAAAAAAACGTAAAACCTGAAAGGAAAGCAACAACAAGTAAAATATTCTAAATGGGAAAAAAAATCCAATTTGTGCAAAATGCACAAAAATTATAATTTTCTACATAAAACTTACCGCAAGTCACCAACATCCCGGAGACGAAAACGGCAATTCGCCTAGCCGTAAAATATCGCGCGATACCCACATACAATAAAAATTCCGAGACATTTTACCACACAAAATATTCGATGGCAACGATTTTGCCTAAAAATCATACACGCACACCCGTACGTAGCCAGCAGAACCGCAGCCCGAAGAGATATCGGTAATCGGCCGAACGAGAACAAAGAACAGAAAAATGCTCGCTTACCGGTGGTTGAGTCAAGAACGGCTGCAATGTAGGCAGACTGCGTGTAGTCGAAGAGTTGGATTTTGTAAGTTGACCAAGGCGGACCGGCGCGAACGTTGATCGAGGAAAAGTTTTCTTATTAGTTTTGATTTGTGAGTGGCGCAGCCGAATAAATTATTGTGATTTTTTTTTTTAAGACTACCGTAGAAAATTTTTTTTTCTTTGACGGAAGTACCGCGTTATTATTGGCGAAAATTTCTTTTGCTTCGACGGAAGTACCGCGTTATTATTGGTGATCATTTATTTGTAGATTTTCTCTTATTCCGAAAAAGCTTACAAAAAGAAATAAAGTTCATTTAGTGTATATATTTACCTGTGCATATCTTAATAATTTCGGCACAATTATCTGAATATAAAGAAAATTATTGGTGAATTTAAATTTCTGAAGAAGATTATAGAGGGAATAAAGTTCATTTAGTGCATATATTTACCTGTACATATCTTGTGAATTTCGGCACAATTGTCTGAAAATAAAGAAAATTATGAATTATAAAAGAAATAAAGATTGATTAGTGCGTATATTACCTGTGCATATCTTGCGAACCTTGGCACAGTTATCTGAAAATAAAGGAAATTATTAGTGAATTTAAGTTTCTGAAAAGGATTATGGAAATATAAATCATTTAGTGCATATATTTACCTGTGCATATTCTATGAACTTTGGCACAATCATTTGAAAATTAAAGAAATTATAAGGGTATTTCAATTTCTGAAAAAGATTATTATAGAAACGAGGATTTAATTAGTGCGTATATTTACCTGTGCATATCTTATGAATCTTGGTACAATCATCTGGAATTAATGAAAGTTATTAGTGAATTTCAATTTCTGAAAAAGATTATTATAGAAAAAAAGATTTAAATAGTGCGTATATTTACCTGTGCATATCTTATGAAGCTTGGCACAATCATCCGGAATTAAAGAAAGTTATTAGTGAGTTTTAATTTCTGAAGAAGATTATAAAAGAGATAAAGATTTAATTAGTGCGTATATTTACCTGTGCATATCTTGAGAACTTTGGCACAGTTATCTGAAAATAAAGGAAATTATTAGTGAATTTAAGTTTCTGAAAAAGATTATAGAAATATAAATCATTTATTGCATATATTTACCTGTGCATATTCTATGAACTTTGGCAAAATCATCAGAAAATTAAGGAAACTATAAGTGAATTTCAATTTCTGAAAAAGATTATTATAGAAATAAAGCATAATTAGTGCGTATATTTACCTCTGCATATCTTGCGAACTTTGACACAATTACCTGAAAATTAAGGAAAATATTAGTGAATTAACATTTTTGAAAAGCATTATAGAAATAATCATTTAGTGCATATATATTTACCTGTGCATATCTTGCGAATTTTGACACCTCTATCTGGACCGTATAAGGAGGTTAAAGAGTTAAGTTCCATTTTTGGAACCAGTACATATATATACCAATTACTAAGGGCGATTCTGCCATTCACCTCAACTGTAGGTTAAACTATTTAAATAATACAAATTGCATGGTAGTAATATATTCTGATAAGGGATAATGTTCTAAGGCACCCAAAAGAGGTGAAAAAAACAAAACAAAAAAGAGGTCAATGAACCCAAACATTTGAAATAAACTGTTGCGGCCACCAACGTTGTCGATGGAGAAAAGGGTGCACCCAAGCAGAATCAGTTCCAGCCGTCGAGGGATTCTGTCCTGCCAGTGGTGAAGTATAGGTGATAGCAAGTAAGTGCATTATAATAATATAGTAAAATAATGTGTTTGATTTCATTTTGCCTGTTTGACAAGTAGCCTTATGGTTAGACAGGAGGGACAAGCCTAGTATAAACAAACGTACCAAATTGTCAAGATGTGAATAGCGAAAGCTTCGGATATTTTGCAGTAAACTCATGTTTCGTCAGCATTAAACGAACATACCTTGTTCTCCTTGTTGTTGAGTGCACCAAATCTTTCTTTTGCTTTCATATGCACCTGAAGTTCATATCCGTGTGCCATACGTAAGTAGAATGCGTTAGTAGAGTCCGAAGCAGTGGGTGGTGAGGTCATCGGGTGAGCTGCTCTAGCGTACACACACCATTGAAATGGGGCTAAGGATAACACCCATGCTTTGACGCCTTGGCCAGGGTGGATGGGGGCGTTGGGCCCATTCATGTCAAAGCCAGGACTCCCTCAACAACTGGAGTCCACGTCAGCGCTCTCTCTCTCTCTCTCTTTCCTCTCGCCTGCGTCGTAGCTTCTCCGGGTGTCGTACACTGGTACTGCGTCGCAAAGGTTTCCTCTCATCTATTTTCAGCTGCATGAATCTTTCTTTCTTTTCTCAAAGGTTTTTAGGTTTCACCAGTGGAGACAAGTAACCGGCAACATGATGAAAGGGATTTTTTTTCGTCCGTCCGTCCGTCTGAAGTCCCAGGAAGAGAAGTCAGTTTCCTTTTTGCACAGCTTTCAAGCACCGAGGGGATGTGGGTGGCAAGAACCACCCAAAGCCGGCTGATCGCTAGCGGTAATATGCTGTGCGGCTATCCACATATGTCCCCGAGGTGAATTTTGCATCAGGAGGTGTCTGTTGCGGCACCTATTTATGTTCATGGCAAGATGGATGTAGGTAGGGCTGACAACGGGCGCGCTCTTCGCTACAGAGTGCATTGTTGCTTCTGTTAACCGGATATCGATGATCTCCTCTTCGTTTGCATGTATTTCTACTCTTGACAGAGCGCCAGCGACTTTGGTTTCCTTACCGTGGAGATATCCAGTATGAACACTGAATTCTTCCAGTTTAATCTTTAACTTTTTCAGTGCTGATAATAAACTTTCTGCCGTATAGATATGGGCGAAAGTAGTAACTGCACACACTATCGCTAGTAATTCTTTTTCTATTGTTGCATACCTGCACTTATGTGCATTGAGTGTTCGTTAGACATAGCACATTGCTTGCATCCGTAGTTAATCTGAATCTTTTGGGTATATCGGGATATTTTTAATAGCCTCAACTTATTGAAAGCCTCTCTACACTCAGAGTTGTTAAAGCCTATTCGTTTATCCTTTTTAGGGTTCCGCACCCAACAGATAAAAGCGGGAACCCTATTACAAATCCCCCGGGGTTCGTCCGTTTGTCTGTCACCGGACTGTATCGCATGAACCGTAAAAGGTAGATAGTTTAAATTTTCACAGAGTGTGTATTGCCTCTATAGCAACAAATATCAAAAATAAAATAAAATTGAAAATTAAAGGGGTCCCCATACAAGAAACGTGATTTTTTCGGCGTTTTTTACCTCCTTTTATTCTCATTCAATATTATTATCATAAGTAGGCATAATTTCTCCAAATGACAGCATTATTTTTTTTTTCAAATGGCGCCTACTCGGATTTGCATACTCAATATGCCGTCATTCATTTTGCAACTTTCGCAAAGTTTTTAATAATAATTGGAATATCCATAAGCGATTGAGGTACATTCCCCTTCTGAGGTGATGTGTTCCTATTTGTTGTTGCAGCTGGAGCCTGGTTATCGCTGGAAATGTTTGCGGTAGGCGTTACTTCATTAAGATCTCCTGGTAGACTTGGTAATATTGTTCTTGTTCGTTTGTTGGTAACTGGTAACCTGCAAGCTGCCATCTTGCCAATTCCCTGGTAGCCTTGGCAGTGCTTCAGTCATTTTAGTGGGAAGAGGTTTTGGTCTAGTCGCCTTTCGAATTACAGGGTGAATTGGAAACGGCTCAGGCGCAAACCTTAGTACTTTGTTGGGCATGGGCATCCCTCGTAAGGCTTTCACTGATGGAGATGCTCCTTTCGCTTGATAGGCGATGAATGAACGGGTGGTGATGGTCGCACGTTAGCTGATCGGAGTCTGCGTGACTTCTTAGAGAAGCAATGGCCTGATTGACTTAGGAGATGCCAAGGGCTCCGGAGGTGTAGGTGCGAGACCTGCATCCACTGAGTCTAAAGACTCGGAGTTGAATATCTCCAATAATTCCTCCATGATAAAAGAAAAAAAATTAAAAAAAATAAAGAATAAAAACGAAACCGAAAATCACTCCACGCACTTGTCAACGTTCACAACTGAAGTGATTTTTGGAATCATTTATATTCAAATGAAACGGGTGTTCTTGAATTTTGGGATTGCCAGAGAGTAGTAAATTTTCGTGGGGATAATTGATGATTATCACACGATGAGTCGGTGAAGTTCTATTATTGGATAAGGAGGAAAGATTTCTGAGATATTTTACTCTAGTTCGTATCACTGGCGAAACAGTATTCTCTTGCATTATTGATGCAAAATGAGACGTAGGACTTAATTATAAAATCGCTTTTCGTGGTCTTAATTCGCGGACTATTGATACATATAATGTGAAAGACTTTAGGGGCAGTAATTAGAAACCAAAAATCTGGCGAAAGCTTGGAGATTGAAGATTAACCTTTTATGTTTAAAGTGGATAGGAAGGCGGTAGATACTTTCAAAGGAAACAGGAACAGGAAAGATTTTAAGAAGATATAAGCAAACATAAGAGTTGCGTACAGGGGGAGAAGTCTAATCTCAGGAGAATAATGATACTGTCTTTAGGGTCGTTAAAAGCTAGAGCAAAAGGGAAAAATGAATCGGACGAAACAAGCGAAGGTTAGGTTCGCACATACGGAACGATACAAGTAGTACGTGAAGCATTCCGATATATAGGTGTGACCGGCAGTTCTCAGGAGCCAATGATGATATTAAATTAAATTCATTTTTACAATGGGCTATCGAGTTAAGTGAATCTCGCGGAGTCGCTACAGTGCAACTATTTAGATCAGCTATTGACTTGTTTTCGGGCCAAGCTCTGATTTGGTATCAGGTAAATAGGACTAACATTTATAGGTGCAGTGACTTAGGGAGCGAACTGCGGAATCCATTTTTACCAGTGGACTGCGAGATATAGAAGAGAAATCAAGGTGAAAACGAAAATATCGGAACTTACGTAGTGGTTCTGATAAATATGTTCTCACAGCTAAGCGTCCCACTGGCTGAAGGCGAACAGTCAAAGATTCTTAAACGAAATGTTAATCCATTCTACCAGACTCAACTGGGAGTGGTGACGTCGATATTGTTGATGACTTGGAAGAAAACTTGAGGTGATACCTCAGTTCATAGCTTCATACCCCCTCCATCAAAGCGAAACGATAGTAATGGTCACGCGCTGACCATAGATCTGTGTGTTGTCCTTGTGCTCATTATTCATATTATGTGTCTCTCATAAACATTGTCTAATGGTTATTTAATTGCAGATCACTATGTGATTTGAAGAAAAATTTGCAGAAACAGGCTTTGACAGCTTGACCAGACTGCTGCAGAAATCCGAAAAGACCCAACCACCACAATAGGATGAAGCTGAACCGAAGCCAAAAACAACAGCCATATTCAATCAAGCTCAACAATCAACATCGACAATAGCCAAGAGGCATCGAAATTATGAACACGCTGTAATCATTAATGGAGCTTATGTTAGTTAGTAAATGGAGTCTGTTGTGTACATCGGACCGGATACTATAAAAGAAATTTGAATACGGATGGATAACGATATTTAAAAAATTTTCACTCGGGAAGGTGAGAAGTTCTATTTGCCAAGAAAGGTACTACAAAGTATAAACTTTGAAAAAATTCAACATTCCAGAAGCACAAGGTGAATTTACCTAACAGATTTGAAGTTAAAGTTCACGTGTACAGTGATGGCAGGGTTCGTTTCCATCACTATCAAAGTAAAAAAGGAGCCTAATTTAATGTGAGATAAAATTAACACAGTTCAAGTTTTATAAAACAAAAAATATTTTATTTGTCAATATTATAAATGAATTCAAAGTATTAACTAAGACTTAAGAAAAAGTTGAATAGTTAATAAGCAAAACATGAATAGTTGATTAGTAGTTGTATAATAATAGCGCAATGAATTTAACATGAACCAAAGGTATTAAAACATTTTTTTTAAATAAAGTATTTCTTTTCCCCTTAAAAAAATAAACAATAATAATAAACCCATAAAGGATCAAGTTCAGCCACTTAGCTTGTGCCCAATCTAGAGATTCTGGATTTAAAATTTCGAGTATTTCTTCCATTAATAATAAACAAGGAAAATTAAAAAGTAAAAAATGAAAAAAAAAACTGAATTTAAAACTTGACCGCACTAATATACACTTGACAACTTTCGAAACTGATGTGAATTTTGGCGGATTTAAATATAACGGCAAGTTTTGATATTAAGTAATGCCAGAGAGTAATGGATTTTGGTGGGGATTTTGAAATTATTTTTCAGATGTGTATGTTAAAACATATTTTCATATTGGTTTCTTTCATTGGAAGAGAGTACATATTTTCTATTTAGCTTTTCTTTCTCGTTCTTCCACTTGTGTTTTTTTTGTGATTGAGATGGCGATAGTTTTGACGTATTTCTTCTCTTTGTACTAATGGTACTCTTGATGTTCAAGTGTATTATGAATTTTGATTAATTCGTGTTTTTCGGGGGGGGGGGGGTAGGCGTTGTCCTGCTACTGTGTGCAGTCTATCTTTTGGTGATATTGTTGACGTATTGGTGCATTTACAAACTCTTTTTGATTTGTTGTTTGACTCCACGTTTGTTGTGGTGTAGGTGGATAGCACATTCGTAGTCGTGCATTTTGGTTTTGGTACTCCTCCGATCAGAATCCAACCCAATTCTGTGTTTTGGGCTGTTGGAGAGTTGCCAGATCCTCTCTTTATACCATTTTTAATAATGGCGGCGTAGACTTCTGCTCCAAGGAGAATATCGATTTCTCCTGGAATTGAGAAGGTAGGATCTGCTAGCGGGAGGTTGTGAATGTGTCTCCAATTTGACACTTCAATTGCATTGGTTGGCAACACATCTGTGATTTTACTGACTATGAGCATGTTGCTTGCTACTTTAAAATTCCTGTGTAAAGAATTAATTGTGACTGTAGCTTGCTGTACAGCTGTATTGGTGGGACTTGTACCAAGTCCAATTAATTCTTGGGTGGTTGGAGATCCTTTAAGTCGTAGTAGCTTAAAGGCCTTTTCTGTCATGATTGATACTTGTGACCCTGAGTCTATTAACGCTCGGAATGTCATCATGAGTCCGGATGGTGCAGTGACGTTAATCAGAGCTGTAGAGAAAAGAGCTCTTTTCATGTTTGCATGTTGACAGGCGTTGGTGTTAGTTTGTCTATATCCTCTTCCATGCTTGCTGCTTTTTCAATGTAGTATTCCTGAACCTCGCTGAACATTTCTTTGGTGAAATATTCTAATTGGAGATTTTCTTTTGTTACTCTCTTTTGAATTACCCTATGCCTCGTTTGGAATTCTTTCCAATATTCGGTGAACGTTTGTAAACATTTCTCTGTCGATTTGACAGTCTTTTTCTTGCCTTCTCTTTGATGCCTTTTAAAGAGGTCTTCCATTAAATCTTTCACCTCTTTTTGAGACTGAACCAACTCTAATACTGAGCTAATGGTTTCGTCCCCGGCGTCAGATATACTGCATTCGTCATCTGTAGGCATTATGATTGGAGAGGCTTAGTTTTTCTCACTGTGATATGATAAGCAATATTTTTCTTAATTCTATATTTGAACAGCTGAGTTATCCGGCTTTGAAGGACCAATGTGAGATCTGTGCTCAAGCTAAAGGGGGTGCCGGTTGTGGAAGGATAACTCAACCTTTAACAATTCAAATATAAAATTCTAAATTCTGTATTCAAAAATATATATTGCTTACAACTATTATCATAAATTCAATTTAACACCTAACCTAACTTATTACAATATATATACTTCAAATAAAAATTCAACACTTATACTATCTTAAGCTAAATTAATTTAAATAATAAATTCAATAAAATTCATAAATAGAAAAAAAAAAGCTGCCACAGAGATTTGCTCCCCTTATTTCTGAAAAAGAAAGAGAAAAATCCACTATTAATACAATAGAAGTTTTGTGCTACACGTATAAGCACGGTAGCAGTAATGAAAAAATAATTATAATTCGGCAGAAGTAAATTTCTGCAACAAGAGTAGCTTCCTGCTTGGATAGTAATAAGTAGGAGTAAATTCCTACTGAGATGTCTGATAGAGATTAATGCAGAAGTAAATTTCTGCAGTATGAGTAAATTCCTACTCAGGTGGGAGATGAAAAATAAGCAGAATTAAATTTCTGCAGTAGGAGTAAATTCCTACTTAGGTGTGGGATGGAATTAGCAGAATTAAATTTCTGCAGTAGTAGTAAATTCCTACTTAGGTGTGGGATGGAATTAGCAGAATTAAATTTTTGCAGTAGGAGTAAATTCCTACTTAGGTGTGGGATGGAAATAGCAGAATTAAATTTCTGCAGTAGGAGTAAATTCCTACTTAGATGTGGGATGGAATTAGCAGAATTAAATTTCTGCAGTAGGAGTAAATTCCTACTTAGGTGTGGGATGGAAACAAGATTTGGTTTGGATAATTTGGAAAATCAGAGTAAATTCTGACGTTTTCAGATCAAATTCTGAATTGGGAATGGGTGCTTCTGCTGCAGCTCGTCGCCTTTTTATAGCCGCAGCGAACCGCAACGTTTTGGCTTCATGATGGGTTGCCTTGGCAACGTTCGTTTTCAAGGTTTGTTAAACTTTGACTGAGGCGGCGTCACACATTGACGTCATTGTGGGACCATTAACGCTGCACTGAACTCTGACTGCGGCGAAGGCGAGAGCATATGGTGATATGTTGACATTTTTGATATGTCAATGTGTAAATATACTGCGGTAGGAGTTTTTTGGTAAGTTTGTTATATTTATTCTATTTATTAGTTATTTATAAGAGTTTTTGTTTATTTTCAGGTGAAAAAATAGTGGAGGAAGTTTTAGGACGGCGTTGGATTGAAGGGAGGAAGTTCCCTAGCCTCAGATAAGTATTTTTTGTTTAAATTATTTTAAGATAAGATTCTTTGTGTTTTGTTTTTTATCTTTTTAGGTATATATCTGGGGATGAACCAAGGACTCATCGCGGGATTATATATGTGGACTGAACAGTCCGTGCACAAAATTTCAGCTCTCTACGTTTACACGTTCTCGAGATATCGTGCGCACAGACGGACGGACAGACATACGGACAGACAGACGGACTGACATGCAAAAATCAAAATAACTTTTAACGTTATGCGTTGCGTGGGTGTCCAATCCATTTTGCTCTACCATCATTATTTGGAGGTGTTACAAACAGAATGACAAACTCAGCCTAGATGAAATCTATAGGGTATGATTTCATCTAGACTATAAAACCGATATCATTAAACAAATAAATTCTCAATGATCAGCTAGATCAAAACCTTCGGGAATACTTCCCAAGCCATGAAACAGAAGTCTATATGTATGCGTTGTGAGTCCGTTTTCTAAAATGTTCTATATTGATACTTATGAAAATTACCAAACATTGACTTTATATATGCTATAGAGCCTAAACTTCTATCCGTACAGGAAAATAGTCTTCTAGTAATTTAAAGCTTGGTTCCTTACCTTCCCAAAGGCTACACTTACTATATATCTTACTTAACAAAATAATAAAATACTTTTGATTACAAAGTAACCTTACCATTTTACGTTCAATACATCTCAGCTGAGTGATAATTGCATGTGTGTATGTGCAGCCGCACGCCGAATCTGTAGGCATTTACATTCGATATCATCAGTCCACGGCATCCCATGACGGCACAGCGCCATTGCAATGATTACTCAGCTGAGAATTTTTGTTTGAGAAATCGTAGTCATTTGGTTAAGATAAATTTTTTTGAATAATTTTGTTATACCCTAGACACACAGCACGAACTAATGAATCTTTTGTACTAACTATTCATTAAAATGCCGTGTGTCAAATAGTATATGTCATTATAGCTCGAAAATCAGATGATAATGAAGTGCATTAATGAAGTGTTTTCCTCCTTCATTATAGCTATAATGAGGAAAAATGTGCTAGATTTGACATATAATGTAATCTGGAGCTCCGCTGTGCATCTGCCGATTTGAAAAATAAGAAGAAGAAATGCAAAGAAATGCAAATCACAAATTATATTATTAATATTTTTTTTAATATAATGTTTTTCTCATTTGTTAATTGTTAAATTCGAAAATAAAATAAATGAAAACAAAGTTTATCGCGTTAATTCGATTCATATTGCTTCTTTAAGGTGATAATTTATCAAAACCAGTTTGACAGCTCAACTTAATTAAAGAAATGGCTGTGTGTCCGCAGTTTATAATGAATCATTATAGACTAATGAGTCGTTAGTTATTTCTTCATTAAGAGTGCTGTGTGTCTAAGGCATTAGGAAAGGTATGAAAATTTTATTACGGTTCGGAAGATAAGAAAGCAAGCTTAATATTAACGGAATACCATTTTTCTGTATGAATAGTAGTTTAGGGCAAAGGAGCTATTCAAATCAAACTTTTACATAAGAACACTGCAAATATTTTAGAATGTAAGGACCCCATGGGCCTCGTATGTGGTAGGGAGGGAGTCTGTTTCATGGCTTGTGAAGTATTCTCGAGGGTTTTGACTAGATGATTATTCGAACAGCCCATTACTAGATCCGCTAAAATACCAGAAGGAAAATACAAATAAGTGTAATCCCAGATCAGCTAGGTAGTTAGTAACCTGATTATGCCTCAGTAGGGCGAAACGCGTCGTATATTTGCAAATACGCGAATAAACAAATATGTTTTTGGAACTACTCACGTGTTTTAATTTAAAAAATAGACCAAAACATTTTTTAAATGGCTTATAATATATTGTTGCATTTTTAATTAGATACCTTTCCGTTTCCTATTAACGTGTATAAATGCCAATATTTTTTCAAATCTTTTATTTTGAATTAATTCTTCTTAATTTTTTCTTTTGCATGATTCTATTATTCTACAATATTTAATTAGTTAGGACAGTTATTTTAAACATCACCGAAAATTGTCACTGAAAGACAGTTAATAAACCGAAAAAATTCATATAAATTTTTTTTCCTTTTGTTATTTTATCCACATTCTTTCTTTGATTTCAGAATCTAGTAGGTGTGAAGATTTGTGTACATAACTTTGATCAATGTCATAAATTTGCAAAGTATGCATACCTACAGTGGCACTTTCTACGAAGTAAGCCTAATATATAGGGCTTTCTGAAGTCACCACTGAACTGAAGAATTTGCAGAAACGACAGTATTGTGACAACCAAAGTGCCATAAAGCTTCAGAAAACAATGTTCATCACGGGAGAAGTAAGCACAGCGATATGATACGATTTTTAACGCGAAGCAAAAGAAAAAGGAGCAATCGAAAGCTACACTGCCACGGATCAGATAAAAGCAGACATCAAAGCCCAAAGATGATCGAAGCGGGCTAATAGAGGGGTTGTTAGAGAAACCATCGCGCCCTACTACTATACCAATATATGTAGCTCTTAGCTGGTAGCCAACGCTCATCAATTTACAAAATTTTACGGTTCAGACGGGGGCTCTTATGTTAACTAACACAACTTTTATAACTAAACTTTAATTTGACATAGTCAAGTACGACAAAGTTAGTGTGTATTCTGTGGTCGTACGACGTCTAACGTTTTTAACTAAGCACCTCTATTAGTTTCTTCGCCAACTCATCTATCAGTTCATCAATAAATGGGAATGGATCTGTTGTTCTAGCGCATTTAATATACGAGTAAAAGGGGAAAAAAATGATTTTGTTTTGCCTTTCATTAACTTTCGTTCACTTTAATAGCAATAATACACATTTTTATTTTTTCTACATATGAAGCTGAATTTTTGTTTTTTTTTCTTCTATTAAATAATACGTACATACTTAAATTATATGAACTTATTTTTCTGAATTTTATTTTCTGAATTTAAAAACTATATCACCCCTGATAAGCTCAGCGATGATGTATTTGATTTACTCACCAATGATAATCACATTATGCTCAGCGATGAGGGACTTGAATTATTCAGAATGGAAATCATTACATACATCCATAGAATCATCATGAGCTCATCACTGCGCTTACAATGATTGGGCTACCAGGATTATTTTAATTATTGTATATGCATACGTATTTATATGAGCACTAGACCCAAAAGGCGTCTGCTTTTTTAGGGTTCCGTACCCAACGGGTAACAACGGGAAGCCTATTACTAAGACTTCGCTATCCATCCGTCCCTCACCAGGTTGTATCTCATGAACCGTAACAGGTAGACAGTTGAAATTTTCACAGACTGTGTTTTTCTATGGCCGCTATAACAACAAATAATAAAAATAAAATAAAATTAAACGGGCCCCCATACAAAAACGGGATTTTATCGTCGTTTTTTTCCTCGTTTTATTCTCATTCATCATTATTATCATATGCACATAGGCATTTTTTTTTTCAAATGACAGCATTATTATCTATATATTCATTTTCCATCCATAATTCCATTGCGTCATTGATTATTTATAGTACATAAATGTGCCCAGAATCATTTACTTCTTACGAAGGATATGTCGCTATTTGTCTTTGGCTTAATATTTTCAGCTTTAAAATTTCTAACAAAAGAAATTTCAATGATTGGATATTAATTTTTATTTGGTTTTTAACAATTTTTACTATACATACATGCTATAACAATTTTATTTGTACCATTAAATAAAAGTTTCAACCACATTTATGGCAAGTAACGACATATCCTTTCTAAGACGTAAACGATTCTAGGCACATCTACATATAAATTAAAAATGAATGCGTTGTATAATCCTTACAAAATGCACTTCCAATTACTTCGCCATGTCATTTAATACTGTGTCTATGAACGAGTAAGCTTTTTTAAAATATGTGCTCATCACAGACCTTCTGTATAAACTGAATGGGAACTCAATAGAAGTTCTAGCTGTATCTCATACGTATTTAGTTCTATCAATTTAAAAACCCTACTTTTTCTGGAGTCTAACAAGGGGAGGGTCCCTACTCGTCATCACCGATTTCGTTCAAATTCACAGTATATGTTGGGCTTGACTAGAAATGAAAGTGTTGCAAGTCGCAGCTCCAGATGGCCAAGCGAAACCGAAATAATGCATAATATATAATGCATAATGTACAAATCCACCCCCACCCCATATCGCGGCTAAATATTATCCGATTTGCAAAAT